>CATIWM010393249.1:0-14998 GCA_949671775.1 Mallotus repandus
ACTAAAATATTATTATAATTTTAAAATTATTGTAAAAATTATTTATTTTTAATAAATATTTTTTCAAATATTTTAATAATTATATAATAATATTTAAATATTTAATTATGGTTAGTTTGACTTAATTATAAGGAAATCAAAATAATTTATCACTTAAAATACTTTTATAATTATTTTTATATATAAAATTAATATTATAATTATTTTTATATATTAAAATTACTATTAAAATTTTTTGTTATTAAAATATTTTTAAAAATTATTTATTTATTTACTAAAATATTATTATAATTTTTAAAAAATTATTATAAAAATTATTTACTTTTGAAAAATATTTTTTAAAATATTTTAATAATTATATAATAATATTTTAATATTTAATTATAATTAGTTTGACTTAATTATAAAAAAATTAAAATTCATTATTCATAAAGTAGGTGGGATTGGTCATTCCAAAACAAACATTAAGAATGAAAATGTGTCATTTTTCTGAGTGAATTTTGACCCAAACAAACGGGCTTTTATATCAAAGGCATAAACTCATCAAGTGCATTGTAAGATTTCATTTTAACTCAGTCAAGATAATCATACACACGCCTTACTATAAAAATACAAATTTTACGCGAATAGCTTACTATAAAAATGCAACTTTTATAGGACCTCTATATAAATCAGATTGTATAGAAAAATGCAAATTATATATATATATAATATTTTAAATAAAAAATTATTTATAATAAAAAATCAATAGCCAGCGCATCGCGCGGGTAAATCACTAATTTTTTTTATTCGAATCCTAGGAAAAGCTTTTTTTTTTTCATTATTTTAATTTGGATTTCTTCAATGGCTTTAAATTTTTTTTCTTATTTTTATAAGGAATTTTCCTTAATTCTTTAATCATCTATATAAAATCTATGTAATAGAAATTACTTACATTTTTGTCACTTATCTGTCTAATTTATCTATGACAAACTATTATATCGTCACATACTATTAACACTTGTGACAGAATAATACGTTCACTTATTTCATCAATTAATTATTAACAACAAGCATTCAAAATGAAATAATTTTGTCAATTATCAATTGAAATACTCACTGATGAAATATTATCTTGACATATCAAATTGATATTTGTGTTCAATTAAATTTTGTCATAAATTATTATCTTTCTGTTTGTTAGAAAATTTGCCTCCAAAAAAATTTTGAAATAAAATTTTTCCCCTAAATAAAATAGTGACGATTTTGTATGCCTCATCATTAAATATAAATATTTGTGACAAAACAATTTAGTCATTTATCTATTCATCTGCTATATGACGAATTATTATCTCATCATATAAAAATAATATTTATGGCAATAATAGTTGTCATAGATTATTATAATGATTACTAAAAAGTTACTTCCACAATATTCTATAAAAAAGTTTGCCTAAAAATTATTGTGACGCATATGCATACATCGTCATTTAATATAAAAATTTATGACAAAAAAGTTTTGTCACTTGTCCACTCACCTAATTAATGACGAAAAATTATCCTGTCATATCAAATTCATATTTATGGCAATAAAATTGTCATAACTTACAAATTTTCCTTCTTAAAAAAATTTTCCTCCAAAATTTTTTATATTAAATTTTGTCTCCAAATACAATTGTGACGAATCGGTATTTATCGTCATTAAATGTGAACAATTGAGACGAATGAGTAGTGTCATTAATTTTTTCAATTAATTAGTGACGAAATATAATGTCGTCATCAAAAGAAATATTTTGTGATACTAACTATCGTTATCAATTACTATCAATTTGTCATTGAAAGATTTCCCTCCAAAATTTTGGTACAAAATTCTACCTCTAAAAATAACAGTGACAAATTTTTTTAAATTATCATCAAATATGCAATATAGTGATGATATAAAATATTAACAGTGACAAAAATAACAATCATCACAAAACGGAATGTTATAGTGGCGATTATGAATTTTGTAATCTTTAGTTAATAAATTTTGACGAAATTTTATGCGTGGCAAAAAAATTCGCCATAAAATGTGTTATTTCTTGTAGTGCACTTTTTAGCCTGTTCGCCAAGAGCTTAGCCACTATTTTATACAGACCATGAATGAGCGAAATAGTGTGATAGTCCTTAACTTTAGCACTATTAGAATTTTTTAGAATCAAAGTAATGAAAGAAGTCTTAATGGCAGCTGGCAATTTACCGAAAATATAAAAATTGTTAACAAGAGCAAAGACATCAGCTTTGATTATTGGCCAAGACTTCTTATAGAAAAGAAAATTGAAACCATCAGGCTTAAGGGCTTTACTCGACCCACAGCTCCAACCAGCTTGACGAACCTCCTCCATAGAAAAAACGTTCAAGAAAAGAAGCTTGAGAAGAGGATAACTTGGAAAAAGACAAACCATTTATAAAACCTTCAACAACCGATACCTTATTAAAACACTGCTTGAAATGGGACTAAATCACATTCAAAAGCTCAGAGGCATCAAGAATAACCCGATCATTAGATTTTAGTTGAGTGATAAAATTCCTTCTTTGACAGTTTGAAGCATGTAAATGAAAAAATGAGTATTATGGTCCCCTAAATGGCACCACTGAATTCTAGTTTTCTACTTCCATATAGACTATATTTGAGATGAGAGATGCAAGCTTCGTTGATTAAGCTCCAAGACATAAGACTATTCAAAAGATGAAAGAGGACGATGTTCTCAAACTAAATCAAAATTATCTAACTGAGCTTAAACCCTAAACAAAGAAGAATTTAGATTACTAAAAATGTTTCGATTCCAACACCGACGAGAATGTCTAAGGCATTTGAACTTATGATGGAGAAAGAAAAGTTGAAATAGACTGCCACATGTTACAAAAATTTATCGGAAAGGTAGGATCATCCCACCAGACATCCAAAGCTTTGAATGGACAAGGACCAGGAGAAGGAAGTACGTTCATAAGACAGATGGGATTATGATCTGAAGGTCCCTTAAAATTATTAGAAAAAAATTGGACAGCGTTGGTGCAACGAAATAGTGTTCATAGAGAAAAAATTAATTAACTGCAGATATACTGAATAAATAAATATATGGAGGCGGTCAAACCCACTAATGGGTGAATAAAATAGGCGGTAAAATCGGTTGTATAAATAATAAATGACACCAATATTTTAACGTGGTTCACCCTTCCTTTTTGGGCTACGTCCACGGGACAAACTCTGAAAATTTCTTCCACTATAAAATAGTAGGTACAAGATAGAGTCTTCTCTAGTTCAACACTAGAGGTTACACAATAAAAGAGTTCTCACCAAAATAGTGGCACACAGGGTGTTGCCCAAACCCCAAAATAATTCCCTCATTATTTTGTTACTCACTCATTGAGAAAATATTCTCAAACCCACTCTCTCACACTCATCAAAGCAAACATTGCTTTGACTCTCACCTCAAAAGCACACATAGAGCACTCTTCCCTGTACTTATGACTTTCCCTTAATTTTCATCACAAGCTTACTTCACCGAGGGCTCTCTCCCCCTGCATGTTGCTTATGGCTCTCCATATTTGCCTTCAGGAAATTTTTCTCACCCAAAAAATTTCCATAGCATTTATTGGGGCTTGCTCTTTGCCCATTTTCTTCTTCTGAATTGATGCCTTTATATATGCATAAGCATACACAAAAAAATAAAAAAATAGCAAAATTTCTTTCTTTCAAAGGTAGGTACCGAAGCCTACATTATTGACCTTTTGTTTTAACTTTTCAAATATGTGGGCCCCACTTAGGTGGGACCCACCCAACAAATCTTCCCCTCACACCTCAAGTGGGGTATCAAAATAAACATGCTTTCTCCCTCTCCTGACTACGTGGAGGTCATCACTATTCCGACGACCAATTAGTCAGTAGAATTCTCCAAGAAGATTTGTTTCATCCTTTTTGTCTTAGCCTCCATCTTTGCAGTATTTAAAAATGCCTTCAGAACATGAACCGACGACTCTGATACCACTTGTTTGGAAAATTGGACAGCATTGGCATAGCGGAATAATGTTCACAGAGATAAAATTAATTAACTGCAGATATACTGAATAACTAAATATATGGAGGCGGTCAAACCTGTCAATGGGTGAATAAAATAGGCAGTAAAATCGGCCGTATAAATCATAAATGACACTAATATTTTAACGTGGTTCACCCTTCCTTTTTGGGCTATGTCCACTGGACAAACTCTAAAAATTTCTTCCACTATAAAATAGTAGGTACAAGAGAGAGTCTTCTTTAGTTCAACACTAGAGGTTACACAATAAAAGAGTTCTCTCCAAAATAGTGGCACACAGGGTGTTTCCCAAACCCCAAAATAATTCCCACACTTGGGAATAAAATATTTTCACTAATAATAAAGTCACTATTACAAGAAAATTTGATGTAACCCAATCCAAAAAAAATTATTTTCACACACTTGCTATAGCCCTCACTCACTAATATACCACACTAACGTTGCATGAACTACACACTTTGCACTTTTATTTTTAATGCTCTCACTTGCACACACAGCACACAACTCACTTTTATTTATTTCACTCAAAATAAGCACACATCCAGTTATGATTTTGCTCTCTCTTGCTTTGTGCTTGTGACTTGTGTATTTTGTTGGGTCCCACACTCAAATGGGCCCCACATGTTTGAAAAGTAAAAAAGAAATTAAAAAAAAAGTCAAAAATTGTAGGCACATTTTGGTGCCTAACAAATGAATAAATTTCATTTGTTTATTATGAATTGTATTGCCTATATAAAGGCATCCAAGCAATGGAAGAAGATAGGCGAGCAAGGAGAGCCTCAAAACATGCAAAAGGAAATTTTGGTAAGAAAAATTTCTTGAGGAGCAAATGGAAAGCCACAAGCAACGTGCAGGGGGAGAGTGCCCCTATGAAGTAAGCTTGTGAAGAAAAAAAATTAAGGGAAAACCATAAGCATGGGAAGGAGAGTTGTGAATGCTCTGTGTGTGCTTGTGAGGTGAGAGCCAAAGCAATTTTGCTTTGATGAGTGTGAGAGAGTTTTAAGGATTGGGAAATATTTTCTCAACGGGTGAGTGACAAAATAGTGAGGAAATTATTTTGGAGTTCGGAAAACATCATGTGTGCCACTATTTTGGTGAGAACTCTTTTATTGTGTAACCTCTAATGTTGATCTAGAGAAGACTCTCTCTTGTAATCCTACTATTTTATAGTGGAAGAAATTTTCAGAGTTTTTCCCATGGACGTAGCACTAAAAAGGAAAGGTGAACCACATTAAAATATTGGTGTCATTTTTATATTTTATACGGCTGGTTTTACCACTTATTTTATTTAGCCATTGATCAATTTGACTGCGTCCATATATTTATTTATTTAGTTAATCTGCAGTAATTTTATTTTGCCTCAATAAACGTTATCCTGCTGCACCGACTCTATCTAAATTTTTCAATAATAATTTTTTTTTTCAATACAAGTTTGGTAATTTTTCACCCACCGTGTGCTACCAAACATTTACCCAAATTTGTCAACTAAAATATGCTGCTAAAAATTCAACTAAATTTGGCTGATTTTTGACTTTTGATATTAATAATAATTTTAACACTCCCTCTTATTATTAATATCCTTAATCCATTCCCTTGAAGTCATGCCAAGTTCTTTTCGAAATTCATTTAATTTTTCACTATTAAGACCTTTAGTGAAAATGTTTGCCAGTTGTTCCTTTGTTTTCACCTGAGTCACTTTGATCTCCCCTATTAAAGCTTTTTCGTGAATAAAATGATATTGCACCTCCACGTGCTTTGTTCTGGCATGAAACATTGGGTTCTTAACTAAACAAATGGATGATTGATTATCACAGTATATTGGTACAGGATAATCCATTGGCTGGTGTAAATTCTCCAACAATTGTACTAACCACATACTTTCCTAAGCTACCATCGTTCTCGCACGATACTCAGCTTCTGTTGTTGAGAGTGACACTGTTGGTTGTCTTTTGCTGCACCAAGTAGCCATCCCAGAACCCAAGCTAAAAGCATAACCAGTGGTTGATCTCCGCGTATCATAATCATCGGCATAATCAACATCACAATATCCTTCCAAACTACAGGCTATTTCACTTTTATAAAATAACCCAAGATCAAGGGTCCCTTTAATGTACCTAAAAATTCTTTGAACTGCTTCCAGGTGAGGCTATTTTGAAGTCTGCATGAACTGGCTGACTACTCCAATTGCAAATGCAATATCTAGCCTTGTCAATGTCAGATAAATTAGACAACTAACCTTCTGCCGATACATCATCGAATCCTCTAAATCTTTACCTTTTGTAATGCTTAATTTTGAGTTCATCTCTATTAGAAGAGCAAAAGGTTTACAATAAAGCATCCCATACTTTTGAAGAAGACTTCTTACATATTTCTCTTGACACAGGAATATTCCTTCCTTTGTGTGCTCCACTTCTACTTCAAGAAAGTAATTCAGCTCCCTAAGTTCCTTCATCTGAAACCGTACTGATAGATTCTTTTTGGTCTGGTGGATCTTATTAACATTATCTCTAGTGATGATGAGATCATCAACATAAACAAGAATTATTGCTAATTTCCCTTCTCGAGCTTTGACAAATAAACTCGAATCAGCTGATGCAATTCCATAGCCACTATGGATTAGAAACTCAGCAATTTTGCCATACTAAGCTCTAGGAGCTTGCTTCAATCCGTATAGCTCCTTCTTTAATTTGTAGACATACTTAGGATTGAGCTTGTTATCAAATCCTTCAGGTTGCTCCATGTATACCTCTTGATCTAATTCTCCATTCAGAAAGACATTTTTACCATCCATCTGCCACAAGTTCCAAGATTTACTTGCAGCAAGTGCTAGCAAAACATGAACAGTTACAATCTTGGCCACTAGACTAAATGTCTCATCATAGTTAGTCTATATTATTGTGAGAATCCCGGTGCTACCAAACGAGCTTTGTATCTCTCAATTGAGCCATATGGATGGGTCTTGATCTTGTACACCTACTTATATGAAATGGCTTTACATCTTTGGGTTTTGGCACCAAGTCCCAAGTTTGATTTTAAACAAGAGCTTTGATCTCCTCTTCTATGGCTTTTCTCCATTCAGCTTTCTGTGATGCCTCTTCAAAGGATATTGGTTCTTTTTCTTTTTCCATTCCTGTAATATTGGCATACTTGGGATTTTTCTTTTTCTCCCTTTTTAACCTTCTTAACTGTATTTGTGATGTTGCAGGTTATTCTTTTGGCATCTCCACTACTAGTTGATCCTTATCATCTATTCTTTGATACACACCAGTATACCATGGCTTTTCTTCAGGTTGAGACTGTGTGACAGGCTCTAAACTCTATTGAACTTTTGTTAACCGTTCTTCACATTTTTCTTGCAGTTGTTCTACTTCATTATAATAAGGAAGTGCAACATACTCTGGTGTCCACCATGATGATGTCTCATTAAATATAACATTTCATGAGACATAACATTTGCCAATTATAGGATCACGACATCTCTATCCTTTTCTATGCTCATCATATCCCACAAAGATACACCTGATTGCCTTCTTATCGAACTTGCTATGTAGATGATTAGGTACAAATACATAGCAAACACAGCCAAAGACTTTGAAGTGGCTCACCGTCAATTTCATACTCCATAACTTCTTAGATGGAGACATAAATCCCATCTTCGGCCGAGGAAGTCTATTGATTATATGAGCTACTGTTCTCATGCACTCGACCCAAAATCTCCCAGGGACATTCTTAGCATGCAACATGCTTCTGCATACTTCTGCAAGATGCTTATTCTTTCTTTCTGCAATACCATTTTGCTGTGGCGTGTTTGGATAAGTCAACTGCCGCCTAATCTTGCATTGGACAAGATAACTTTAGAACTCATCAGAGATGTATTCTCCTCCATTATCAGAACAAAGGCAATGAATTTTGCTCCCAACTTCACTTTCAACCATCTGCTTAAATTCTTTGAACTTTGCTGGAGTTTCAGATTTTTCCTTCATGAAATAGACCCAAACATATCTCGAATAGTCATCAATAAATGTCACATTGTAGTGCATACCATTGATTGATGATTGCTTTACTTTCCCAAATACATTTAAGTGGATTAACTTTAGTGGCTGTTTGGCTCTGAATAATGACTCCTCATATGGAAGTTGGTGTGCCTTTCCATACTAACATCCAACATAGACCATATCAGCATGAACATCAAGATTAGGTAGGCCTCTTAACTAGGACTTGCTCATCATCATCTTCAACTTATAATAATTGATATGTCCCAATCGTGCATGCCACAAGTCTATTGTATCACCGCCTTTCGTCTTCTCCATTTAACCATCTTCTGCTAACAAGACATACATGGAATCCACTTTTTGTCCCTCCATTATTGGTATGTCAATTATTTTAACTTGTTAATAGACCTTGATATCTTCAGGGCCTAACACAATATAGTGACCACAACTAGTCAAATCTAAAATTGACATAAGATTCTTCTTCATGCCTGAGACTCTTTACACATCCTCTAACTGCACTTGTTGTTGATTTGAACAAGAAGTGATAACTGTGTTGCCAATGTGAGTGATTGGTAGCTACGAGTTATTTGTAGTTGCCACAACTCGTTTGCCTCTTTTAATCAGTGCAGCCTTTCTCAACCTATTTTTTAACTTTAAGCATTTGGGCTCCACTCCACTAGGAGGGACCCACTACAATTTTCTCCCTCGTGACTATATGGAGGTCATCACCATTCCGGTGACCAATCAACAGAATTTGAACTTCTCCCTCAATAGAGTCTTTGTTAGCATGTCTGATCCATTTTTATCTGTATGGATCTTCTTAAGCTGCAACAACTTCTTCTCCAATACATCCATTATCTAGTGATACCTCACATCAATATATTTTGACCTTGAGTGAAAGGAGAAATTCTTACCAAGTTGGATAACACTCTGACTATCACAAAATAGCTTGTATCTATCCTGTAGAAAACCAAGTTCATTTAAGAACTTCTTCATCCATAGCAACTCTTTACAAGCTTCAGTTATTGCAATAAACTTTGGTTCAGTGGTAGACAAAGAAACACATTTCTATAATTTTGACTACCATGACACAACTCCCCTTGCAAATGTAATCAAGTAACTTGAGGTTGACTTTCTCGAGTCAACATCACCCACCATGTCTGCCTCTGTGTATCCAGGTAGCACATGTTTGGCATCTCCAAAATATAAGCATATTTTAGACGTTGCACAAAGATACCTAAAAATCCAATTCACTGCAGCCTAATGTTCCTTTTCAGGATTTAAAAGGAACCGACTCACAACTCCAACCGAGTGTGCAACATCTGGTCATGTATACACCATGGCATACATTAAACTACCAACTTCTAAAGCATATGGAACTCTATCAATCTCTTCCTTCTCCTTATCTGTGGAAGGGCATTGCTGAGAAGTCAATCTAAAGTGATTAGCAAGAGGACATCTACGCGCTTTAGCATTGTACATGTTGAACCTCTGAAGTACCTTCTCAATGTAATTCTCTTATGACAACCATAGTTTCTTGACGCCTCTGTCTCTAATAATCTTCATGGCAAGAATCTATTTTGTTGGTCCCAAGTCTTTCATAGCAAAAGACTTACTCAACTGCTTCTTCAAGCTATTGATTCTGGAAACATTTTAACCAATAATCAACATGCCATCCACATAGAGCAATAACACAATAAAATCATCATCAGAGAATTTTTGGACAAAAACATAATGGTCTAAAGTGGTCTTCTTATAGCCTTACTCCCTTATAACAGACTCAAACTTCTTATGCCATTGTCGTTGTGCCTATTTCAAATAGTACAGGCTTTTCTTCAATCTGCAAACATGGTCCTCTTTTCCCTTTTCTTTGAAACCCTCTGGCTGTTCCATGAATATTTCTTCTTCTAAATCACCATATATGAAGGCAGTTTTAACATCCATTTACTCGATCTCCAAATCAAAACTTACTGCTAAACCCAGTATAGTACGGATGAATGTCATCTTCACGACTAGAGAGAAAATCTCATCAAAGTTGATACCTTTTCTTTTGTTGAATCCTTTTACAACCAGTCTAGCTTTGAATCATGGTTGGAGACTGTGTTCTTCATGCTTGATCCTTAACACCCACTTATTCTTCAAAGCTTTCTTTCCTTCAGGCAAGTTCACCAGCTCAAATGTCTTATTCTTATGCAGAGACTTTATCTCATCTTGCATGGCTTCAATCCATTCCTGCTTGTGTTCATCATTTATAGCTTCTTCAAAGCTTTCTAGCTCTCCCCCGTTAGTTATTAGCACAAACTGGTCTTTAGGATATCTTGTAGAAGGTTGTCTGTTTCTATCAGATCTCCTCAGTGGCACTGGAGACGCCTCATCTACTGGTGGTTGATCATGAACACCATTATCATCATCTTCAGATGGAATCTCAATGGGAGCATCTTCATCACCTACATCTAGCGGCATATCTTCATCTTCATCTCCAACTTCCCTTGGCACCGTTGTTGGAGGAACTAGCTTCAAATTTGAGTCATCATCATAGCTGGGGATGTTCTTCTCAAATCTGGCAATATCTTCAATTGTCTTATCTTCAATAAACACAATATCATGACTTTTAACAAGCTTCTTCTGGACTGGATCATAAAATCTATTGCCAAGTTGATATTGACCATAACCAATGGATACACACTGTCGTGTCTTGACATCAAGCTTGGACCTCTCATCCTTGGGTATATGCACAAAAGCTTTGCATCTAAAAACTCGTAGATGACTATAGGAAACATCTTTTCCGAACCACACCCTCTCTAGAGTGTCAAACTGTAGAGGAACATATGGTGAAAGGTTTAGCACATGCACTACTATAAGTAGAGCTTCACCCCAAAATGTCATTGGAAAACTTTGACTAAAAGAGTAGAGATTTGACTCTCTCCATCAAAATCCTATTCATCCTCTCTGCTAAACCATTCAATTATAGCATCTTCGGAGGTGTTATTTGATGTCGAATACCATGCTATTTACAATAAGCATCAAATGGTCTAATATACTCTCCATCGTTGTTTGTTCGAATGCACTTCAGCTTCTTACCTATTTGTCTCTCCACCAGGGTATGAAATTCCTTGAAGACATTTAGCACCTGATCTTTTAACTTCAAGGTGTATGCCCACGTCTTCCGAGAATGATCATCAATAAAAGTCATAAAGTACTGAGAACCACCAAGTTACTTTGGCATTGGCCCACACAAGTCTAAATGAATTAAATCCAACACATTCTTCATTCTAGAAGGAGGAGAACTCCTAAAAGCAACTCTGTTTTGCTTTCCTGCAAGACAATCGACACATTTCTCCAAATGCACAAGATTTACTCCAGATAACACATTTTTCTTAGCCAGTATTGCCATCCCTTTCTCACTCATGTGACTGAGTCTTTTATGCCATAACACCGTACTTTCTTTCTCCATAGCATTCACCATGTCTTTGGAGAGATTCGCATATGTAAAATACAGTGTTGAGTCCTTTTTGCATCTAGCCACCACCAAGGAGCCTTTGGTAATTTTCCATTAGCCGTTATGAAAGGTGTTCTTGAAACCTTCATCATCAAGTTTACTTGTTGAGATCAAATTCATATGAATATCTGGAATATGCTTGACATTCTTTAAGATTAGTCTTGTGCCATTCTCCGTTTCCAAATACACATCTCCTTCACCAGCAACTCTTGTTCGATTGCCATTTCCCATCTTTACAAATCCAGAATCTCTTGGAATGTATGATGAGAAGAATTCTCTACAAGATGAAGCATGAATAGAGGCACCACTGTCAATCACCCAGCTGGTTTTATGGGTAGTAAGATTAACAGTATCATCATCAAAGAGGACATTGAATTCCGAGGAGATTTGCTTCATCATCATCATTATTGTCATCTTTCCCTTTGTTCTTATCGATGAACTTTTAACATAACTTCTTGATGTAACCTTTCTTTTTGCAGTAATGGCATTCAACATTGGCATACTTATTTTTTGACCTTCCCTTACTCTTATCTCTTTGCTTTGAGCTTTGAGTCTTACTTCTCCCCCTGGAACTTACAACAATAATATCTAACTATGTTGAAGAGGCGCCCTTTGATCAGCGTCTCATCTCTTTATTCAGAATACCACTTTTAACAAATTCCATATTCACTACACCATTTGAAGCAGAGTTTGTAAGTGAAATCTTCAAAGCCTCCCATGACTCTGGCAAAGAAGCCAACACTATAAGAGCAAGATTTTCATTGTTAAAATTTATGCCCATCCCTAACAACTAATCCACGATCCCTTGCATTTCATTCAAGTAATCAGTGACAGAAGAGCCTTCCCGACATTTTAACTTCATTAATTTTGTCAGATAAAATAATTTATTGTTGCTGGTCTTTGAAGCATACAACTCCTCGAGCTTGTTCCATAACTTTTGTACATGAGTTTCATTACAAATGTTGTTATACAAATTATCTTCAACAAACTGCCAGATGAAGCCACACACTTGCTCATGCTCAAATTCCTATTCCTCATGCTTTTTGTCATCGAGTTTTGTCTTAGCAAAAACCAGTAGATGCAACTTCATCACAAATAGAAGATCCTTCATCTTGTTTCTCCATATGTGGTAGTTTGTGCCATTTAGACTGACCACCTTGCTAGTCTAAGCCTCCATCTTTACAGTATTTAATAATGCCTTCAAAACACGAACCAACATTTTTTTGAGAACTTTTTTATTGTGCAACCTCTAGTGTTGATCTAGAGAAGACTCTCTCTTGTAATCCTACTATTTTATAGTGGAAGAAATTTTTAGAGTTTGTCCTGTGGACGTGGTTCAAAAAGGAAAGGTGAACCACTTTAAAATATTGGTGTCATTTTTATATTTTATACAACCGGTTTTACTGCCTATTTTATTCATCCATTGGCTGGTTTGACTGCCTTCATATATTTATTTATTTAGTTAATCTGCAGTAATTTTATTTTACCTCCATAAACAATATTCCGTTGTGCCAACTCTATTTAAATTTTTCAACTAGTGGTATCAGAGCCGTGGTTGTAATTTCCCTTGAAATTCTGAGTATGCTTTGTGGTTGCAATTTTGACTGATCTTCCACATCAAAAAGATTTTTTTGAGAATTTTTTCAATTTATGGTAGGGGGAGATTTTGCACGTGCACAGTTTGAAACTATAAAGCTCATTGGTTTGGAACCACGCTTTCTTGGTGAAATGCGAGGCTGCTAAATCTAAGTCACTATGGTAGAATTCAGAAATATCGGAGTTATTAAAAAATTAAATAATAATTATAGCATGTGGAGGACTTGCATGGAGTCATACTTGCAAGGTCAAGATCTCTGGGAGATTACTGCTGGAATGGAAACTACATCACCACCAATAGATGATAATAATGGCAATCTCAGAAAATGGAGACTTAAAGCTAGGAAAGCCATGTTTGCCATCAAAACAACCATTGAAAAGGAGATGATGGAACACATCAGAAATGCTACCACATCGAAAGAAGCTTGGGATTCTCTTGCTCTATGTTTCTCAAAAAGGAATAACGCCAGACTTTAATTGTTAAAAAATGAACTAATGTCTATCTCATAAAAAGATATGACAATTAGTTAATATTTTACCAAAGTGAAGTCCCTAAGTCGAGAAATTACTGAGTTGGATGAGGCATCCAAAATAGTTACCAGTAGAATGAGGAGAATCATCATTCATGGACTACGACCTCAGTACCACAGTTTCATGGCTGCAGTTCAAGGTTGGCCCACAAAACCTTCAATTGAAGAGTTAGAGAACTTGTTAGTAAGTCAAGAAACTCTAGGAAAATAAATAGCGGGAGTATCCTTGAATACTGGAGAGGTGGCGCTCTTCACCAACAAAAAGAAGAATCTACCTTGTAGTAGGAATGGAGGAAAGATACGAGGTAATGTCCAACCAGAGGAGGCTCAACAGAGGCGGCAGTACAACTATCAGTAATCTAAGAATTTTATAAATAAGAATGGTGAGTGTTTTAACTATGGCAAGAAAGGACACTATGCCAGAGATTGTTGGTCTAAGAAGAAGACTGTTTAAAGTAATGCAACAACAACAAGCAATCGCCACCAGGATGAACCAGAGTAGGATGTTGAAGCATTGTTTGTAGAAACGATGCAAATGGAAGAGTGTTCCAATTTAGAGATTGTGGAATTCCCTAGCCTTATGGCTACCACAATAGAAGTACAAGAGGAGTAGGCATCTAGTGCTTCTATTTCTCATAGAATTGATTATGAGAAGTATTGGATCTTTGATTCTGGTTATTCTAGTCACATGACAAAAGATAAAAACAAGCTCTATAATGCTTCAGAGTATAAGGGCAAGCGAGTTGTGGTAACTGCAGATAACTCGCAGCTACCAATCACTCACATTGGCTACACAGTAATCACTTCCTGTTCAAATCAACAACTAGTTTAGCTGAAGGATGTGTACAGAGTACCAGGCATGATGAAGAATATTCTATCAATTTCATATTTGATTGGTTATGGTAACTATGTTATGTTCGGCCCCAAAGAGGTTAAGGTTTATCAACAAGTTAAAATAATTGACACATCAATAATAGAGGGACAAAAAGTGGATTCCATGTACGTCTTCTTAGCAGAAGATGCTTACGTGGAGAAGACGAAAGGTGGTGATACAACTGACTTGTGGCATGCACGGTTAGGACATGTAAGCTATCATAAGTGAAAATGATGATGAGCAAGTCCTCATTAAAAGGGCTACCTAATCTTGATGTTCGTGTTGATGTGGTTTATGCTGGATGTCAATACGGAAAGGTGCACCAACTTCTATATTAGGAGTCATCACTTAGAGCCAAACAACCACTAGATTTTATCCACTCAGATATATTTGGGAAAGTAAAGCAATCATCAATCAATGGCATGCACTACATGGTGACATTTATTGATGAT
>CATIWM010393299.1:0-13164 GCA_949671775.1 Mallotus repandus
ATTCATCAAATTACAGGAAGGTTTTTCTCATTTTCAATTACATAATTACATCAAGCTTATTTTAATTCTTTTAACTAATATAATTATAATTAATATTTAATTTGATTAAATTAAATCCTTTGTTGAATGGTTGGCTTTAAACGTCCATCTCGGGCTACGTGAGACGAGGTGTGACATAGGGAATAAGATAATAATTAATAAAATAAATCTAAATGAACACTAGACTAAAAGAAGTTGGTATTCCATATCCAGAACTCTTGGTTGTGGTGCTAGCTTGTATTAGAGAATCGAGTTACCACCACTTTCGATTTATCCCAGTTATTACCCTAGGTGGCGACTCCTCATCTCCACGCCATGTCTTTGTGATAGTAGTTAGTGTGTTCCCTAGAGCCTTGAGCTCGAACAGTGTCGCGGTTGCAATAAACTTGGGCGCGCGCTCAACCCCGCAGTCTACAGTGTTCCCTAGAGCCCTGAGCTCAAACAGTGTCATGATTGCAATAAACTTGGGTGCTCGGTAAACCCCGTCATCTACAGTAGTAATCTCATTATGAAACTTAGCAGTCTTGTGCGGTGGAAAATATTTATGGAGAAATGCTTGGTCTGATTGATCCCAAGTTGTGATTGATTCTCTTGGAAAACTAGCAAGCCAAAGTTGTGCCTTCTCCTTGACTGAAAATGGGAAAAGCCTAAGCCTTATCGCATCATCTATCACACGATTCATTTTGAAGGTTGCACACACATTAGGGAAAGTCAATATGTGACCATATGGATCCTCTCCTTAATGACCCCCAAATTGATTGTTTTGTACCATTTGAATGATGCTTGGTTTGATTTCGAAGTTATTGTTAGCAATAGATGGGGCCATAATCCCTCTAAAATTGCCCGTTATATCGGGCATAGCAAAATCGCCTAACGTCCGGTTCAGCCATATTACTTAAATTTTGTTCTTTTGCTCTTCTTTATCTTTGTTCCCTACGCAAAGCATCTTTGTTATATCGCTAGTACTTCTACTAAGTCCCATCATGAACAAAATCACAATCAAATATGACAATATAACAATTAGAAAACTATTAAAAACAAAAATAAAATTAAGGTCTGAAACAACCTTTATCTACCCTAAATTAATAAAAATCCTAAATAAGAATCCCCGGCAATGGTGCCAAAAATTTTATTGCGAGTCAAATTAATACCCTAGTCTTTAAGACTAAGTATAAAGTAAGTAGGGTGTCGAACACTAGGGAATCTTGAAGCAATTTCATATTAATCGAGTAAATACTTAGATGGATAGGCAAACAATATAAATGAAGATGTTGAAATATTCTAACTATCCTAAGATTACTAAGAATTATAATTTATTCTAATTAATCTAAAAGTATTAATAACAAATTAAAGAAATGTATATTAGAACTACAATTCAGAATTAATCAAGAATTATATTTGCTAAAAAACATATAAATACATGAAATGATTGGAGAATATAACCAATAATCTTTAAAAGCAACTCTCGCTGTCAATTAAGGGTGTTTTCATCTAGAGTCTACAAGCATTCTCATAACATTGCAGAGATAAACAAAAACCAATAAATTCTGTGCCAATTCTTAAACCCTTTGAAGTGGATTTCTTTTCTCCAAGTACTTTGCTAACCTTTAAGTAAATTCAATTGCATTTGCACCAAAATGCTCCAATTCTCATTGTAAATATTTGATTAACAAGTTATATAAGGTGATTAAGCATACATAACACATTCTAAAACTCAATTGAAATTAAATCATATATGCATTATAAAAGATAAAAATATGGTTTATAGATTTATTCATCCTTAAAATTCTAATAAACATTACTTAACCAAAATACATAGTATTTAAAGTCAAACAACAAGAAAGGAGTATTTTAAACATCAAGCAACTAAATAGAGAAAAGAGAAAAACGATTTGTGTTGATAAACTCTTCAATGCTCTCTAAGAAGTTACTTGATTTTGAATGATCTTCTTGATATCTTCCTTGAACTTTGACTATATCTTTTAACACTTGATACTTTAATAATAAAACTCACAATTGATACTAATATTTTCTAAATAAAAACCAAATGTTTTTTTTACCTAAAACAGAGCTAAGTTGATGTATTTATAGGCTTTTCAACATCCCAATTCATGCTCCTTCAAATAGATGTAAATATGAAAAGGTACAATGAAGGGGGTGTGAAGGACGACTCGGTAACATTGTGCCGAGGCTGGCTGAGTCGACACCTATTCTCTCTGTGATATGTCTTCGATGTAGCAACTCGGCATGGTTATGTCGAGTCATCACTCTTCTTTGCTGTCATGACTCGGAACAATGGTGTTGAGTCGTCACACTTCTCCTCATCCTCCCTTTAACTTTTCTCGAACCCTTCTTCATTCCAAGGTATCCAAATGTACTTCCACACATAAATTGAGCTTGAGAAAACCTATAAAACATAAAATTAGAGTAAGAACACAAAGATAAGAATAATCATGCAATAATTAAACAAACATAAACAAAAACTAAAGAAAAATAAAGCATAATTATATTAAAGAACTATGCTATTTTGCATTATAACAAACTCTCCCACACTTAAACCTTGCTTGCCCTCAAGCAAGAAATAAAGATCTAAGTAGGAAAAATAATAAAATCTTTATCTTCTCCAAAATAGATGTAGTTATCCCAACAAGTTATCTTAACTATGAAAGAGGTTATGAAAAGGATAATTAACAACTAAGCTTCCAACACTCAACAATGATAGGGAAAACAAGTTGAATAGCATAATTAATAAGTTTAATAATTTATCTCAAATTATTGGGAACAAAATCAAAGAATATAAAGTCAAGGTGCTAACCAAGCTATCTAGCCAAAATATTCACTGTTCAAACTTAGGATTTTAACAACAAAAGTAGCCATTGGGACAAAGATTAAGCACACACATTAACTTACATTTCTCATGGCATTTTTAGACACATATTTTTGTTGTTTTCTATTTTGTGACATGACACATTCTTTCCAAATGAATGTAATTAAGGAGTATACTCAATTACACATAACTTACTCGAAGTGCATCACATCAACAAACATCAATTTTTTTAAATGTCCTCATCCATTATTAAAAAGCAAGTTATTCGTATTATGGCTCGAAATGTGTCACATCAACAAACATCAATTTTTTTTAAATGTCCTCATCCATTATTAAAAAGCAAGTTATTCGTATTATGGCTGTAGTTTCCCTAAGCCTATTTAAATCCTTAAGACCTAAATTTAAATCCTTACCATCCTAGCCTTAAGCATAGTTAGAAAGTTGACTAAATATTCTCTAGATTTTGAAAATAATAATAAAAGATAAAAAGAAAAACTTAGAACTTATGCTAGAAGAAACTTCAAAATTCTACTAATTGAGCATAAAAAGGTAATTATTAACATAACATCAAACTATAACCTCAATCAAAATCGAGATAAACTTAGAAGAGAACTGCTTATGAATGTGAAGAAGATAAAATTATGCAAAATGAAGCACAAACACACAAATAAAACATACATGCATATAAATAAACATAATTAAATGACAACTACTAATATCCCCTCCCCACACTTAAAAATGCACATTGTCCCCAACGTGAATCCTAAATATAAAAGAAGGGAAAAAAGAAACTCCCCTAATCTTTTCGAAGGAGATGGTGGTGGAGACTCAATGGTGTAACCAAAATGGGCAAATAATTGATTCATCTTGTATTCCATCTTCCTATGCCAACTGTCTATTTGACGGTTAAAAGTCTTTATCGTGGTCATTTGACGTTGCATCTCCATTTGATTGTTCAAAATTTGCTCCAAAATATTTGACTCTCCACTTAAAGAACCACCTGGCATTGGCAAGGATACAAAAAGGGCATTATCATATGGCGCCTCTTCTTCTGATTCCTCCTCATCTTGCTCCTATGTAACTTATTCTTCTTCAACCGGTGGTGGACGTGCCAATCCTTTCCAACATGACCTAGACCTCGATGAAATCAATCAGAAGGCAACATCCATGACTTTGCCTCTCACAAAAGCTTGCTTAGTGAAATAAGAGCACTTAACAACATGGGTAAGATTATCAAGATTGACATTTAGAGATTTAGCAATAATGGTAACAACATGACCATGAGTGAGTGGAGCATCCTTACGAGAAGCATATGTCTGTAGTTGATTAAAAATCCAATAAGTCCAACACACTTGCTTCTTATTATGAGTACACCACATCAAAAACAACTCTTGTGAAGAAACTCTATTAAATTCAGACTTATGGAAAACAACACATGCTAGAATTTTGTGCAATAACCAGAATTTTAAGTCTTTAATAAACATTGCCTTACCCTTCTTCAGTTGAAAATAAGATTATAAATCAGTAAAAAATGTCCAAAATTCATCCACATTAAAAGACTTAAGGGGATCATACATACCATCTTTCTTAAAACCAAAAACTCTTTGCATAAAAGAATAGGTAAGTTGGTGTCTTTTCCCTAACATCCTAAATTCAAGGATATGAGAATCATTTGAGTTAATGTCTAAAGATGTATAAAATTCAGTAATCAGCTCAACATAGGTATTCTCATGCATTGATACAAACTTTTGAAGTCAACAAGTAGTCAATAATTTATTAAAAGAGTCATGCGTGCCAACATCTTTAAGTAAAGAGGAAGGGATATACTTACAGCCAATGATCTCCCTAAGCTTAAGAGTTGTGAATCTAGCACCTTCTTCTTCTGGAAGAATAGGGAACTTAGCTTTGTAGGTGCGTGCAAGGTCCTCTGCATCTTGATGGTTTTCTTCAATTTAAGGTCTTTTCAATGTAGAACCCTTTATCTTACTCATGGTGAAGAGAGGATGTAGAGATGAGAAGAGAACAAGAATGAAACGGGTAGGGTGTAGAGAAATGAAGAAGATAGTGGTAAGAATAGGTATGGTGTATAAAGGAAAAGCAAATATGTAGAGAAAAGAAAAAGAAAAGAAATTAAAAGGAAATAGAAGTGTAGGTTTCGGTCAGGGAAAGGAAATATGAAAGGGAAATTGTAAGGGTTATGAAAAGGAAGAGGTATAAATGAGAGAAGATGGTGATAAGAATAAAAATAAAAAAAAAAGAAAATAAAATGGAAGTATATGTAAAGAGGAGAGTAAAAAACATGAGGGAGATGGAAAGGTTGGGTGTAAGAATTGGAAAAAGGATGTAAGTAGGGAATAAAAAATATCGAGTTAGATGAGTTATGAATAGTTATTGAGAGTAGGGTGTTGGGAAAGGATATGGGTAAACATGCCTTTAGTGTGAAAGGGCATAACCTTTCAAACTTTAGTCAAATTATTAGGAATTGAAAATTTTTTATATGTGAAAAAGATTATTTATTTATTTATTTATTTGTGAAAAAGAATTGAGAGGGAAAAGAAATAAGTTTCAAAATCAAACAAAAAGTACCAACAATTTTCAAAAAAAATTGAAGGCTAGTAAGGTTAGGACACGAGTCGGCACGAAGGGGCTTACTCGACACCTTTAGGTACTATAACGAGTCAGCACGATTGGGGACGACTCGACAAGCTTTGGCTCTGGAATGAGTCGACAGTAATGTGCCAACTCGGCACCTTGGTTATTTGTTGTGAGTCAGCATGTCTATGCTGACTCGACACAGACTCAATTCACATGTAAAATGTCTTATTTAGTGATATTATTAAGAAAACAACATGTATATGGACTAAACTAAAGAAACTAAAATATATACTTCTAAAATATATAAATTAAACTAAAATATTAAAAATAAACTAAAGAAGGAAAAGTATAAAAAGAAAAGCTAAATTATAAAATTTAAGTAAAAGAAATAATTGTTAGATATTTAAATAATATTAATAAAATAAACACTACTAATATCATAAATACTACAATGTGGTTCAAACAAATTCAAGAATAATGAAATGACATAACATAAAATAACTCAATATAATATACCAAAATTAAATAAGTAAAAATAAATAAAATAAATAAAAATTATACTTGGCTACATTTAATGGTCTATAACTTGACCTTACCTTGTTCAAATTGAGGTGTAAAGAGAGAGATTGACCTCACTTGATCAATTGCTTCACCTATCAACTATGGCTTGAGACGATGGCCATTAACCTTAAAGATTTCCCTCTTATCATTAGCAATTTCAATTGCTCCATAAGGATGAACCTTGATAACCTTGAAAGGACCTGACCACCTTGACTTCAACTTATTGGGAAACAATCTTAGTCTAGAATTGTAAAGTAGAACAAGTTCTCCCTTATGAAATTATTTCTTCATTAAATACTTATCATGCCACAATTTAGTACGATCTTTATACAACTTTGCATTTTCATTCATTCTTAATTCCTCTGATTCATTAAGTTGAAGTAGCCCTTTCTGACCCGCTTTCTTCAAATCAAAGTTCAAAGCCTTTGTTGCCCAATATGCCTTATGCTCAAGTTCCACGGGCAAGTGACAAGACTTTCCATAGATCTATTGGTAGGGTGTGAGGGTAATTGGGGTCTTAAAGGTTGTCCTATATGCCCATAAGGCATCATCAAGCTTTAATGCCCAATCCTTTCTCGAAGAAGACACCATTTCCTCTAGTATTCACTTAATCTCTCTATTACTCACCTCAACCTGCCCACTTGTTTGTGGGTGATATGGAGTAGCAACCTTGTGTGTTACTCTATATTTCTTCGAAAGAGTTTCTATCACTTGATTACAAAAATGTGAACCTCCATCACTAATTAATGCTCTTGGAGTACCAAACCTTAGAAAAATTATTTTCTCGAGCATCTTTTTAACAACCTTTGCATTATTAGTAATGGTTGGTATTGCTTCCACCCATTTTGAGACGTAGCCAACCATAACCAATATATACTTATAGCCTAAAGAACTAGGAGATGGACCTATGAAATCTATGCCCCAAACATCAAATAGCTCAACTTCAAGAATTCCTTTCAAAGGCATCTCATGTTTCCTAGAAATATTACCCATTCTTTGGCATCTATCACATATAAACACAAAATCTCTCGCATCCTTGAATAATTTAGGCCACCAAAAACCCGATTGAAGACCTTAAATGCTGTTTTTGGTGCACTAAAGTGTCCACCTACATCTAATGAGTGACAATGTCTTAAAACATCTTGAACTTCATCTTGAGGAATACACCTTCTTATCAAACCATTTGCACATCTCTTATAAAGTAATGGTTCCTCCCGATAGTAAAATTTATTATTATGCAAGAATTTCTTCCTTTGTCTATAATCCAACCTATAAGGAAGAACACCACTCACAATATAATTTGCAATATTCATAAACCATGGAGCTTCCTTTGATGCCAAACTAAGAAGGTGTTCACCATGAAATGTCTCATTAATTGGAATACCATCATTGTTCCTTTTTAATCCCTCTTTATCAAGCCTAGATAAATGATCCGTAATAAGGTTCTCACTTCCTTTCTTATCTCTCACTTCCCAATCAAACTCTTAAAGCATTAAAATCCACTGTAGGAGCCTAGGTTTTGAATCCTTCTTACTTAGAAGATACTTGAGGGTAGCATAGTCTGAATAAACAATCACTTTTTACCCTACAAGATATGCTCTAAATTTGTTAAAAGCATAAACAATAGCAAGCAACTCCTTCTCTGTAGTGGTGTAGTTGATTTGAGCATCATCAAGTAGTTTGCTAGCATAATAAATCACACAAGGCTTGCCTTCTTTCCTTTATCCCAAAACAGCCCCCACCGCAAAATTACTTGCATCACATATAATTTCAAATGGTTGCTCCCAATTAGGTGGTTGAAAAATAGGTGTTGAAATAAGAGCTCTTTTCAAAGTTTCAAATGCATCAAGACACGCCTTATCAAACTCAAAATCAGCATCCTTAGCAAGTAATTTACATAATGGCTTCGCTATCTTGGAAAAATCCATGATAAATCTTCTATAAAATTCAACAAGTCCAAGAAAGCTCCTTATATCTTTAACACACTTTGGAGGTGGCAAATTAGCAATCACTTCTATCTTTTCTCTATCAACTTCAATACCTCTTCTTGACACTAAGTGCCCAAGAATAATCCCTTCTTGTGCCATGAAGTGGCACTTTTCCCAATTTAGTACTAATCCATGCTCCATGCACCTGTCAAGAACTTTAGAAAGATTTTCTAGACAATTTTCAAAGTTAAATCCATAAACACTAAAATCATCCATGAAAACTTCTACACAATCATCAATCAAATCACTATATATGGAAAACATGCATCTTTGGAAAGTCGCTGGAGCATTACATAAACCAAAAGGCATACGCCTAAAGGCAAAAGTACCATATGGGCATGTAAAGGTAGTCTTAGCTTGGTCCTCAGGGTGAATAGGGATTTGATAAAAACCATTAAGTCCATCTAAATAACAAAAATAAGAAAAATTGGTTAATCTCCCAAGAACTTGATCAATAAAAGGTAATGGAAAATGATCCTTCCTAGTTGCTTTATTTAACTTTCTATAATCTATACACATACGCCATCCCGTGATAGTTCTTATGGGTATTAAATCATTAGACTCATTTTTAACAACGGTTAAGCCTCTCTTCTTAGGGACAACTTGAACGAGGCTTACCCATTTACTATCACTAATGGAATATATGATTCCATTGTCAAACAATTTAATTACCTCTTTTCTCACCACTTCCTTAAGAGTGGGATCTAGCCTCCTTTGACCTTCAATGGAAGGCTTAGCATCATCCTCTAAAAGGATTCTATGCATACACACTTTTAGGCTAATACCCTTTAAATCATTTACAGAATATCCAATAGTGCCTTTATGAGTAAGTAACACGTACATCACATAAAGCATCAACATTTTATTAGGCACAACTGAATTCATAATAAAAGGAAATTTAAAGTTAGAGTCAAGAAATGCATATCTTAGATTTGATGGTAAAGGCTTGAGCTCTAGCTTCATTTGTCATTTGGTAATGTAGATTTTGGATCATCATCCTTTCTCAAAGGTTCAAACCTTGAAGTTCTATGAGGAGGAAGGTGTGGAGTTGACTCCAAGAAATCCACATTAGCTTCTTGCATGATGTATGGTTCAACAGGGTCTTGCCTTAAACATTCATGTTTCACTTCATCAATGCACTCATTAATAACATCAATCGAGTCAATTCTACTCACAACTTCCATTAGTGAAGACTTTATCATGTTAAATACATCAAACTCTATATACTAATTGTTCACTTCTAATGTAATCTTGCCTCTCTTCATGTCAATGATTGCACCCGTCGTTACAAAAAATGGTCTCATAAGCAAATTGGGATTTCTAGATCTTCTTCCATGTCCAAACTAATAAAATCAGTTGGTATAAAAAATTTACCCACCTTAGTTGGCACATTTTCAAGAATACCAAGTGGATAAGTGATAGATTTGTTTGCCATTAAAATGCACATATTTGAAGGCTGAAGTTCTCCCAAATCAAGCCTCTTGTAAATGGAGTAAGGCATAAGGCTAACACTGGCACTAATGTCACACAAAGCTTTATCAAAATGAGTACCACTGATTATATAAGGAACAGTGAAACAACCAGGATCCTTAAGCTTTGGTGGAGATTTAGAGTACATAGCCTTAGATTCTTCAACAAGAGAAACTAACCCATAATCCTCAAGCTTGCTCTTATAGTTAATGATATCCTTAAAAAACTTACACCATGTTGGCATGTCTCTAATGGCATCCATAAATGGTACGGTAATGATGATCTCTTTGAGATAATTAAGGAATTTGCCAAACTGCTTATCCAAGCTTCGTCTTATGAACCTTTAAGGAAAATGTAGTGTTTTAAAATATACCTTAGTTTCATCATCTTTGGTTGGTATTGCATCTTCCTTTTTACCCTTCTTTATATCTTCAACACCATCTTTATCACTAACTACTACGTCATTATCTCCCTTGCTAGCTCCAACTTCTACCACATGGTCATCATCAACCACTCTCTTATTCTTACTAACAACATTCTCAACATCGTTACCACTCCTCAAAGTAATTGCTCGACAAGTCTCTTTTAATGCAAATTTTGGTTGGCTAGGAAGTTTTTCCAAAGGTTTAGAGTTTGAGGAAGAGGCTTATTGAGCAATTTGTGTTTCAAAGATGCGGTTATGAGTAGCAAGTTATTCAAGCTTGGAGTTAAGTTGCTTAAGTTTTTCCTCATTTTATTTGTTGATGGTAATTTGTTGGTTAACAAATTATTCCATAAGAGTCTCAAGGTTGGATTTTGGTTGTGTAGGGTTGAAAGCTTGTTATTTCATAGGAAATCCTAGAGTGTTTTGTGGTTTAGTATTTGGGTTAAATGGGGGATTCAATTGAGAGGATGGATTTGACCATGAAAATCCAAGATGATTTCTCCATTTAGGGTTATAAGAGTTTGAGTTCAACCCCCCTCTTTGGTTAAAAGCTCCTTGCACACAACTCACATCCTCATTAGAATTCACATCACATTGAGAATATGAATAAGATCCTCCACACAACTCACAAATAATATTAGCAATTTCTAAAGAATTAATTTGAGAGTTACTTACTAATTTAGTGAGAGCATTTACCTTTGCATTTAATAAGTTGATGGTGTCAAGCTCCAAAACTCCTTTTTCTTTTACCATCATTGTTTCATCACCCATGTATCCTTGAGATGCAAGTTCTTCAAGCAAGTAACAACTTTCTTAGTTGTTTTATCCATCCATTTCCCATTGGAGGCTGCATTAACAATATTCTTATTCTCATATATCAACCCATTGTATAAAATTTGAGAGATCATCCAATTCGGCAAGCCATGATGTGGGCATTGCCTTTAAAGTTCCTTGAATCTATCCCAAGCCGCATAGATTGTCTCACTTGCATTCTGCTTGAAAGTAGTAATCTCATTGTGAAATTTAGCAGTCTTATGCGGTGAAAAATATATACGGAGAAATGCTTGCTCTAATTGGTCCTAAGTTGTGATTGATTCTTTTGGCAAACTAGCAAGCCAAAGTTGTACCTTCTCCTTGACTGAAAATGGAAAAAGCTTAAGCCTTATAGCATCATCTATCACACCATTGATTTTGAAGGTTGCACACACATTAAGGAAAGTCAATATGTGAGCATATGGATCCTCTCCTTGATGACCTCCAAACTGATTATTTTGCATTATTTGAATGATGCTTGGTTTGATTTCGAAGTTATTGTTAGCAATAGATGGAGCCACAATCCCTTCAAAACTACCCGTTATGTCGGGCATAGCAAAATCGCCTAACGTCCTTTTTTCTAGTTCAACCATATTATTTAAATTTTGTTCTTTCACTCTTCTTTGTCTTTGTTCCCTATGCAAAGCATGTAATGTTAATTCAATTTCAGGGTCAAATTGTAAAATATCACTAGTACTTCTACTAAGTCTCATCATGAATAAAATCACAATTAAATATCACAATATAACAATTAGAAAACTATTAAAAACAAAAATAAAATTAAGGCCTAAAACAACCTTTCTCTACCCTAAATTAATAAAAATCCTAAACAAGAATCCCCAGCAATGGTGCCAAAAATTTTGTTGCGGGTCAAATTAATACCCTAGTCTTTAAGAATAAGTATAGAGTAAGTAAGGTGTCGAACACTAGGGAATCTTGGAGCAATTTTATATTAATCAAGTAAATGCTTAGATGGATAGACAAATAATATAAATGAAGATGTTGAAATATTCTAACTATCCTAAAATTACTAAGAATTATAATTTATTCTAATTAATCTAAAAGTATTAATAACAAATTCAAGTAATGTATATTAGAACTACAATTCAAATTTAATCAAGAATTATATTTGCTAACAAACATATAAATACATGAAATGATTAGAGAATATAGCCAATAATCCTTAAAACAAAGGGTTTTTTCATCTAGAGTCTACAAGCATTCTCATGACATTGCAAAGATAAACAAAAACCAATAAATTCTGTGCCAATTCTTAAACCCCTTAAAGTGGATTTCTTGTCTCCAAGTTGCTAACCTTTAAGTAAATTCAATTGCATTTCCACCAAAATGCTCGAATTCTCATTGTAAACATTTGATTAACAAGTTATATATGGTGATTAAGCATACATAACACATTCTAAAACTGAATTGAAATTAAATCATATATGGATTATAAAAGATAAAAATATAGTTTATAGATTAATTCATCCTTGCAATTCTAATAAACATTACTTAACCAAAAAACATAGTATTTAAAGTCAAACAACAAGAAAGGAGTATTTTAAACATCAAGCAACTAAATAGAGAAAAGAGAAAAATGATTTATGTTGATAAACTCTTCAATGCTCTCCAGGAAGTTACTTGATTTTGAATGATCTTCTTGATATCTTCCTTGAACTTTGACTATGTCTTTTAACACTTGATACTTCAATAATAAAACTCACAATTGATACTAGTATTTTCTAAATAAAAACCAAGTGTTTTTTTTTTCATGCCTAAAATAGAGCTAAGTTGATGTATTCATAGGCTTCCCAACATCCCAATTCATGCTCCTTCAAATAGATGTAAATATGAAAAGGTACAATGAAGGGGTGGAAGGATGACTCGGCACCATTGTGCCGAGTCAGGCTGAGTTGGCACCTATTCTCTCTGTGACGACTCAGCACCACTATGCCTAGTCAGCACACTTCTTAGCTGTAATAACTCGGCATGGTTGTGCCGAGTCGTCACTCTTCTTTGCTGTCATGACTCGGAACAATGGTGCCGAGTCGTTACACTTCTACTCATCCTCCCTTTAGCTTTTCTCGAACCCTTATTCATTCCAAGGTATCCAAATGTACTTCCACGTATAAATTGAGCTTGAGAAAACCTACAAAACACAAAATTAAAGTAAGAACACAAAGATAAGAATAATCATGCAATAATTAAATAAACATAAACAAAAACTAAAGAAAAATAAAGCATAATTATATTAAAGAACTATACTATTTTGCATTATAACAAAAGACATGAAGAAAAACAACTTCGCAACAACCTGAAGCAAACAAAATGAAGTTAAAAAACAACAATCTAAAAAATAATCTAATAACAACACATAATATCTTATAATAAGAATAACAAAAATTAATAAAATTAACAAAAAACTTAAAACAACTAAACATCAATTC
>CATIWM010393362.1:0-24426 GCA_949671775.1 Mallotus repandus
CGGTAATCCTCAATCCTTATCTATACATCATGTATTGCTTGTTGATGGTCTTAAACATAATTTGCTCAATAAGTCAATTATGTGATATGGGAAATAAGGTCACTTTCTATCCTATGAATTGCTTTATTAGTAGTCTTGATAAAGACAATAATTTTTAGTGGTGAAAGAGTTGATGATGTCTATATTATTGATTTAAATAAAATTGATAACAAAGATATTAAATGCTTGATATCTATTTCTCATGACACATGTACATGGCATAGAAGGCTAGAACGTGTGAATTTTGAGCTATTAAATAATCGTTGTAAACATGAACTTGTGATTGGTTTACCGAAACTAGAATTCACTAAGGATAAACCTTGTGATGCTTATCAAAAGGAAAAACAATCCAAGTCATCATTTAAACTAAAAAATGTTGTGTCAACTTTTATACCACTTGAACTTATACATATGGATTTGTTTGGTCTAATTAGAGTTGCTAGGCTCAGTGGAATACACTGTGCATATGTATTGGTTGATGACTACTCTAGATACACTTGGGTGTGTTTTCTTGCTCATAAGAATGATGCTTTTAAAGCTTTTGAAAAATTTTCAAAAAGAGTTCAAAAAGAAAAAGGTTTTTGTATTTATTCAATTAGAAGTGATCATGGTACTGAATTTGAAAATGAATTCTTAAAAATATTTTGTAATGAAAATGGTATTTCATATACGTTTTTATCTCCCAAAACTCCCCAACAAAATGGGGTAGTTGAAAGGAAAAATAGAACTCTTGTGGAAATGGCTAGAACAATGCTTCATGAGTATAACTTACCACTATACTTTTGGGCAGAAGCTGTTAACACATCTTGTTATATTGCAAATAGAGTTTTTAAAAGACAAATTTTAAATTAAACTTCTTATGAGCTTTGGAGCAATAGAAAACCCACAATCTCATATTTAAGAGTGTTCAGTTGCAAGTGCTTTATATTAAACAATAAGGATAATCTTGGAAAATTTAAATCTAAACCCGATGAAGGAATTTTCCTAAGCTATTCCTCCTTTAGTAAAGCATATATAGCTTTCAATAAAAAAACTATAGTAGTTGAAGAATAAATGCATGTTGTATTTGAAGAATCTAACTCACTTGATCCTAGAAAGGATGTTTGTAGTATTGATGATGATGTAGATGAACTTCTGGAAGAAAAGACTCAAGAAGAAAATGCTAACAAATCTTTGGAACTTGAAGATCCTAGAAAGGAGAAAGACGAGGAAATACCTTAACCTACCTTGAACGATGACCTTCCAAGGGATTGGCAATTCAAGAAAGCACATCCTCAAGACCTCATTATAGGCGACACTACAAAAGGGGTAACTACTAGATCTCAACTTAAGTCAATTGTCAATTTAACATTCATTTCTCAAACGGAACCCAAAATTATTGATGATGCATTGAATGATGAATTTTAGGTCCTTGCTATATAAGAAGAGTTAAATCAATTTGAGAGAAATAAAGTTTGAACTTTAGTTCCTAGACCGAAATATCATCCTATTAGAGGCACCAAATGGGTGTTTAGAAATAAGATGAATGAACAAGGTATCATAACTAGGAACAAAGCTAGACTAGTGGCTAAATGTTATAATCAAGAAGAAGGTATTAATTATGATGAAACCTTTGCCCCCGTGGCAAGGTTAAAAGCTATTAGTATGTGTTGACCTTAGCAACAATCAATCTTAATTTTGATCTTAACAAACTTAATTTTGAGCATTTAATATGTTTATTTTAAGTCTGTATAAGTTTGGACTCAAATGAAAGCCAAGTCAAAATTCAGTAAATAGTAACCTGCGACTGAAGAAAAGCTTCTATAGTGATAGAAAGCTAAAATGAATAGTAACTTACAACTGAAGCAAAGCTTCTATAGTGACAGAATGCTGAGATGAATAGTAACCTACGACTGAAGCTTAGCTTCTATGGTGACAACCCAATGGACACATTTTTGAATTGTGAGATGAACAATAGGCTGTGATTGAAGCAAGAGCTGCTGTAGTGACAGAAAGCCAAAGTGAATAGTAGGCTATGATTGAAGCTCTGCTGCTATGGTGACATCCCAACTATCATATTTTTGAATTTAAAAAGAGACGTTTGAGACATGTTTGACTTCTCCAATAGCCATAGTTTTAAGTGTTTATCTATATAAACACCTACTTGAGCTTAATTGAAGTTAAGACACTTGTTTATTATAATTTCCTATCTTAACATTCATCAAAGCTCTATAACTCTCAAATATTCATTGTTTGTTTGTATAACTCTTGTGAGAGTTAGTTGTGTGTTAGAAATAGAATTTCTCTTCATCTAAAATCTTGGGATATATTAGAAGGGAAGTGAGATATATTTCTAGTGAAATTGGTTTAAGTGTTTATACATTAAAACACTTAGGAATTGGTTTTACAGTAAGCCTAGAAACTCTTATTTGTAAGGTTAAAAAAGTAAGCCTTAAACTCTTGTGTATTCTCAATCTTGTGAATAAGATTGTGGGTGATTAAAAATCCTAACTTGGGGATAAATTAGGTGGAGACGTAGGATTGTTGTTGAATCTGAACTCCTTAAATCATTTTGTTCATTGTTCTTCCTACTCTACTCTCTTTCAATTTTTGTTTATTCCTTAAATTCATTTTTATTTTACTAAAATCCTTCACTTGCCTTATTCACCCCCCCTCTAAGGCATTTTCATTTGGTATTGAGCTTAAATTCTAGGCACTTCATTACTAGAATACAAGATCATAGGAAGTGAAACAAAAAATATTTTTTCTCTTAGACATTTCTTTGATGGAAGTGATTATCCTTATTGGAAGTTCAAAATGGAGCTCTATCTTGATTATGATTCTATCAAACTTTGGGACATTGTTCGAAAAGGCTGGGAACTTGAAGGAGAAGAAAACTTTCACTTTAGTCCAAAACAAATGTAATCAAGCCTTAGAATCTGAAACTCAAATATCAGAGACTCATTTGCTACGAGTTTTCATCATCGGAGTCCTCTGTCGCATCCATGCTCTAGTCATCCCGAAATTGGGTGCTTACACACCAGCTTTTTATTTTTTCAGTGCTGAACCCAAGTGAATGATCATCTCCAAGAAATCATACTTTGTTTATATTATGGAGTGGGAAAAATGTTTTTTTTTTCCGACAATTCCAGGAAAAGAAAAAACTTTTTCTGTTATGTGTACAATTACTTATACACTTGTTGATGCCAGTGGGACCGACTCGACACTCTTTAGATCACAGACCATTTTTCCTTATTACGGGAAAATAGAGGGTAGTGAGGAGAGTATTGAAAGAGCTTAGGGATGACATAAATGCACTTATAATCCTCCACTCAAGCAGGAGGAAAAAGGGAGTCACCACTCGGTATCACTTGAGAAATTATCCGTTTTAGGGACTTAAGCAAACTCGGATCCCTTGCTTAGAACTGCATTCGCCCATTGGATAAAGCATTGGGTTCGAATTTTGAAATTAGTTGAATTAGGCTCGTTTGTTCGAAGTATCTCCATACTGCTCAGATGTTGAGCATTGCCGACCTAACTTTATGTGCAGTGCTTCCAAAAACTATATACTATTATACATCAACTACTACATGCAAATGCACTTACAATATATACATAAAAGCACAAAAGAGCATGATAAAATGGTGCATGAATATGGTAGAATGATGCATGATCATGGTAAAGGCTAAACTAACGTACATAACATGGCACACATGGTATACATGGTATAGACATAGTATAAATAACATAAAAAAAAAACATAGCATATAATTATAAACATGAAAATTAAGAAAACATGTAAACATGGTAAATCTACATATCATGGCAATACCATACAAGCATAGCATAATACATGATAACATATTAACATATTATAAACATGCGAGTAAGTAAAATGCAAATAAAGCAATAAAAAGGCAAACAATTAATCCATGGCATGACAATTATAGCAAAGTCATGTTATAAACAAATATGTGCATGTTAAATAATGAAATATGAGAAATAAAAGCAACAAAAGTAATTAATTAAAATAAATTAAGGAGAAGGGAGTTGAGAATGACTAATATATTTTGCGAATATCCTCTCTATGATTGCTCCACATTCCGAGTTTCGAGGCAATAAAACATTTTATTTAAAAAATAAAAGAAAATAACTTTAAAACCAAAATAGAGATAATAAAATGCTTTAAAAATGAATTTAGCTTTAAAAAGAAATTAAAATGAATAAATTTGTAAATTTTAATAGAAAAATAGCTTAAAAAGCCAAAATAAATGAAAAATGTTTGAAAATGAATTCTAAATAAAAAGGATTTTGGAAAAGTATTTAAAATTATCATTTGATTAATTACACGAACCATTAATTCACAATATGAGTTTACATCAAGTTAGGCCTCAAAATGTGAATTTTGTACCATAGATGAACATTCTCACATCATGAATTATTGACCACATAATCAAATCATTTTATTTGAAAAGCTAATAAACAAAGGAAATTGTGATCCATATCCTTGCATTTGGATGGTTTTTTGTAATCAACAAAAATAATAACATCACAAATATCACATAAAAGCACAATATTTATTAACAAAATGATTATAAATAAAGTATGAAAATGAAAAATAAAATATTTATGAAAATGTTCAATTTTTACTAAGGAGGATGTAAAATTCCATATTTAAATAAAAAGTGAGAAAATAAAAAAAAGGGCTTATTTATTGAAAAGGAATTGAAAAATAAGTATAAAAGATACCATTTTATTAATCATGAGAAATAAGAGATTATCTACTCAATAAAAGAACAAAAATAGTTTTGGTTTATTTTTGGTTTCTGGCAATAAAAAAAATGCAAATTAAATATAAGAACAAAAGGGAATTTGATATAATTGTCAAGATAAAACATAAATAATATTAAATAGGACATGTAATAATAAAATTACAAATTAAAGCAAATAAATAAAGAAGGAATAAGAGTAAAGATTGCAAATAAAATGCAAAAATAACAAAAGCATAAATAAGACATAAAAATAAAAGAAATGAGAGTTAAGTATAGAGATTGAGATGATAATTGGTGACATAACAACATAAATCATAAATTGATAATCAAAATAACAACTAAAAGTTAGAAACAAGTTAATAGAAGTTAGCAACTTGAGATTGAGATCTTGAGGTTGATAACAAGAGGTATATATAATGCAATGGGTGATGCTAATGCAATGCGTACTCACACAAGCATTAAATAAATCCGTGGTGCATGCAAAGTATTATGCATGATGTAAGCTGGGAAGCGTGCAAAATGATGCAAATTCGGGAAGCATGCAAGTGATGCAAGCCAGGAAGCATACAAGTATGCATCTAGAGAGTTTAAAAATGAGTACATGCATGATAATGATATGCATCAAGCAAATGATATGCATAAAGGCATATGAATTTATGAAAATGCAATAATGCAAAAGAAATTGAGGTAGACGTAGAGAATAGTATATAAGAGTAGAGAAAAGGTTAGTAGAGACATGAAGATAATATTAAATATGAAATAAGGTAATAAATGACTAGAAATGAGACTCAATTTTGATTAGAGACACTAAATAAGCATAAATAGCATGTAAGAGCTATATTTAACACACAAGCTTAAGATCAACACAAAATTGACTTGATCAAAGCATGAAATATGTAAATAAAGACCCATAAGACTCTAAGATTTGAAATAAAGACACAAATTAAGTACTTATGTCCAATATTATGACCACAAGCACGAGGAACACAAATTATGCACATTATTGTTCACAAGCCAACAAAAAGTTCATAAAATGTACAAATAATTATCTATAATGAAAAACACAACCAAAATGAGCCACAAATGGTAAAAACCCTAAATTAAGACAGTAATTATGCAAATGATGTCACACAACAGTAAATCAACAATCAAAGCCCAATGAAGCATAATCAAGCACAATCAAGCAACATATGGGCACAATACACACTAATCAAGGATTTAAATAAGAATAAACACAAAAATTAACCACAAATAACAAAAAATCAATAAAACATTCTATTAAAGGTCACATAAACATTAACAAACACAATCATAATCACCCAACCAAAATAAGAGTAAGGAACACACTTGAAAGCATTCAATGAAGAGTTTTGAGAAATAAATGAAAAATTATTTATAAAATCATTTAAAAATAGAAAATAAGTTAAAATGCATCAATTCCATCATCCTAGGTTGTTAGTGAGGGTTTAGAATCATAATCAAGCAAGTATGAACCCTTAGGGGCTGTTTAATTTTGGAAAATAAGGTCTATTTTTCAGAAAATTTTTCTAAGAAAACTAGAAAATAGAAGTTGTTGTTTAGTCGTGATATTTTCTAACTTTAGAAAACTATTTTTCAAATTTTCCAAATTATAAAAAGTTTTAGAAAACTAATAAAAGATGTTTTCTATATTTTTCAATTAATATTTTAACATTTACTACAACCTTCTTAACCACCATTACTACCACAACCTCCACTACTACTACTACCACCACCACCACCTCCACCTTTACCACCACCTCCACCACCACTATTTCCACCTCTACCTCCACTTCCACAACAACCACCACCATTACAATCTCACGACTTTACATAGAAATTAATTAATTATGCATGAATTAAATTTTTTTATAAAATAAATAAATTTTAAATTAAACATTATTATATGAATCACAATAATTATAATTATATTTAAAAAAATTATTATAATAAATTTCATAAAAAATTATAAAAATATGAAAAAAATTGTAAAATTGTAAAATAACAAAAAAATTATTTTCTATTCTTCTATTTTTTTTTATTTTGAAAAATGAAAAACTGGAAAACAAGGAAATAGAAAAGAAAACTGGAAAAGGAAAATAAAAAATATTTTTCAAAACTAAACAGCCCCTTAAAAACCCTAAAAATCATCATCGGAGTCATTTGGGGCGAAGAGGACGAACAACTGGATTTGCCACCTAACTAGCTAGTTTTGGGGCCTCCAATAGCTGGTTTGAGAGGCCTTAATAGCAGGTTTTGGGCCACAAATAGCCGGCTAGGCTGTTCTTGGTCCAAATCCGGCTGTTCGTCACTGAACAGCACGGATTTGCACTCATTTGCCTTCAAAACCTGATTTTAGTGCCCCAAACCCCATAAATGAGATGAGAATCAACGAGAATGATGTTTTTGAAAGTTTTTAGCCTTAGAATTTGGGCAAGAACTCACCAAGAGACACCAATTGATTATTGAGAATTGAAATTGAACAAAAAGAGGATAGGGTGTTTTTAGGTGGGTTTAGGCTTGGATTTGGTTTTGATTTGTGTGGAATTGATTTGCTGGAGTTGGGTTTAGGATTTAAGTGATTGATTTTTGTATTTTTGAGAGGAATTTGAGAAGAAAACAAAGAGAAATTAGGTCTAGAGAAATTTTGGCATTATCTCCCCTTATTTTTCCAATTTTCCCTAATTTCTAAGGTTTTTTTGGAGAGAAATCATTTTTCATTTTTGTGCTAGAATCTCCTTTTTTTAGAAGTGGTAAAAAGCCCCCTAAAGTTTTCCTCAAAGCTTCTATTTATAGGCAAACATGTGTGATGACATTTATTGTAAATATCCTTGAATATATAAGGTTATTAGGTCATAGTATATACTTTCCCTTTAAAAAGTTGACACTTGTCCTAGTATATTCAAAATTTGGAATATTCCTTACTTGGAAAGAACCTTTTTTGACAAGTATCCTTTTTTGGACAAGGACAAGGAGAAGTAGATAGTTGTGGGGCCCGGTCTTACCGCTAGAATTTCATAAGACAGTTTCAAAATGAAATTCAACTCCGGGAGCTTTGTTTGTCCACTGAAAATTTTTATTGACCAAAGTTTAACTTTTGTTCTCAGGGCATCCAGAGATTAAATTGAAGCTTTAGGAATCAAAACCAGATTAAAAACTATAGAATACAGACTGTAAACAGGCCTTACATAGGACTATACTTATTGGTTTAGAAGACATGACTCATGTGAACTTCTCTTTGATTATTCTTCTCAAACCTCTTTATCAATACCAAAATGGTTGGGTTAAGGTTTGATTGAGGTTTAGTTAGGTCTTGAAACGGTGTAATTGGTAATCGGGTAAGGTTTTAGTGGTTCGGTGGGTTTTGAAATGATTTGAATTTCAATTATCTTCATCAAATTGGTTATTTGATGAGACATTTTAGCTTTTTCATCATTGGCCATTAAGGTTTTGAAAAATGACCCTAACAACCTAGGTCAGTTTGTGATTGTTTAGTGTTGCTAACTTTTGGTTTTGTGTTTATAGGAAGTTGCTTATAGTGCAATTTCAACATAAAATGACATCATTTTTTGTAGTGTAAAACGATGAATTTTAAGTTTTTATTTTTTTTTGCCATATTAAACGCTCTTATGCCATGTATGAAGGTCACGTCAAATATGTCACACGTCTATTGTCATTTGGATAGATTTGGCACAAATGAAAAAGTTGAAAGAGCAAATTGAAATTGCTTTGAAACTAGGATTAATTTGATAATTGGTCTATAGTTGATGGTAGAATTGATCATTTTTCCTAATTTTTATTGTTAGTGGGTCTGCTATGTCTGATGGGTTATTAAAAAAATACTAAATAAAAGTGCATTTTTGCCCTTAACGTTTATACTCAGGAGCAAATTTGCCTTAAAAAATTTATAAACGTCTAAACATAATTGTTTAAAACAAAATCTTTAAACTCATCATTTAATAAAAATGTTAAAGTACAATTTATTTTCCATACTCATAGAATTTATTAATGCTACCATGATATTAAAAAAATTTACATATAATTTTTATGCGAATTTATTTTTTAAATAGTGGTATAGGTTGATATTCTATTTAAAAAAATTTCAAATATTTAAATAAAATATTTTTATATATGATGAGATGATTTTTTTAAGGATTTTTAACTATAAATAGATGATTTTTTTAAAAAGATTTTTAACTATGAAAATAGAATTTGATGAATATATACAATTTTTTAAAATTAAATATTTGCATAAAAAATATATGTAATTTTTAAATATCATATTAGCATTAGTATGAGTATCTAAAAGAAATTGCAATTTAACATTTTTATAAGATGAGAAGTTTAAATTTGTGCTCAACTGTTTATAAATTTTCTTTAAGGGCAAATTTACTCCACAGCATAAACGTTAGGGGTAAAATGCACCTTTGTCTAATATTCTTTTATACATGTTAGATACAGTGGACCTCACTAACACTTAAAATTAACATTGTTTATGAGAAAGGCCTAAATGTGCTGTTTTCAAAATGATAAGAGTGTTTTTGCACTTCAAAAAATGTAAAGAAGTTATGTAAGATTAGGGTCAAACATTAAGGGTGTATTTGCACCTTTTTTCTATTTATTTTCTAAAGCTTGACAAAGATTAATTAATATGTTTGTTGTTTCATTCTAAACCTGTTAATGCACCTCCTTTTATTTTCTCTTATTATTCTAGTAACGACATCATTCCTATTTGAAATGAATCCATATAAGGTTCTTTGTAAATATATTTAAAGTAAAACTAACATATTCAATTGCATATATTATTGATAATGATTCACATTCTTCAACTTCTTCATCAACATCAACAATAATATTTTGAATGACATCCAAATCTATCAAAGAAATGAAAAAAATTTAATATAATATTAAATTATAAATAAATTTAATAATAATAATAAGACCTTATCAAAACAAATCAAGCTTAATAATTTTATAAGTACTATTAATAGATAACATATGACACTAAACAAATAACAATTCAAATCAAATTATATTATCCTAATATAAATGAATAAACTATAAAAAAAACAAGATAATAATCTATTGGTTGCCTCTGGGTTTCCATACACATTCCTTCCACATTGTATGATGATACTCAAGCCAATTCATTTTTGTTTGTGCATCTCCAAGAGTATCATACATTTCTCTCTTTGATTTTTTATCAAACAAGAGAGTACTAAAAAAAATATAATTGACTGTCAACTGTCATATTCAATAGCGAAAATACATCCTGTATTACTTCACTAATATAACAACCAAGTTGATCTCTTAAAATACTACACATCATACAATTTTCCTTTTCACCATTTTCTGTCATGGCATCCTTTAGTTCTTTAACTATGCTACATAATTGAGCTACACCTGATTGTTGTTTGCTTTTTTTTTTTTTGGTATCATTGCTAGTGATTTCTTTAGTTTTTTTTTTGCTTTCTTGTATTTTTCTAACTAGAATCACCAAATGTGGTTTGAGAAGATGATTCGCCTAACATAGATCCATAAGACATTATATTATCTAAATGTTTATTAAAATGATCTTCTATATTATTATCCTTCATCTCTACAGGTGTATTTGCAACTCTTTTGAAATCTATATCATCAGGCATCACACCATTAGAAGGAGCATAAACAAATACTATAGCATATTTATTGTAAAACTCTTGCCCCTTGTCCTGTAAATTTGCAAAATGTTCATTTTCATGTATTGTAAACATATGAATTAAATTAAAAAATACATGTAAGTGAGACTATTAATTTTTTATATACATAAATATTAATCGTTACAATCAACTTTAATTTTTGCATCGCACCACTCACATGAAGTATCAATGTTCCTTTAATAGGATCCCAACCTAATCCAATTTCTTTTCCTATTAGTGGTTTCTATAGCTTCAGTTGCTCCTTCATCCAATCCTATTTGTGTTTCAATTGGACTCTAGTGAAGTTTAAATTAGCAGCCTTTATTTCACCTTTAACACGTGACCATCCATTGGCACCCTACCTAGCTCCATTTCTTTTACCAATCATGATACATTGGATACAAATATCCAAAAATGCATCAAATTGTTTATTTGTCCATTTAATTCTTCCAACTTTTTTATTTTCAGTTGATTTAATTTTATGACCCATTTAATAACCTACATAAAATTTAATTCATAAAAATTACTTCAATAAATTTTTTAAAAAATATCAAAATTTAACTAATAAAGTTGAAAAACATAAACAAGATGATGTGAGCAACCGAAAATATGTTTCTTTTTTTTTTTTGAAGTGGGGCTAATTTGTTCTATTTATAGGACAAGGACAATATTTAGTCTCGGGAGGATGTGAGATGTTTTGTGTTTATGGAGTCGCCACCCGATTTTTCAAAATTGAGAAAATATAAGGGACAACATCGGGTCAGTCAATGATCTCCAGTAAAGATTCAGGGTTCAAAAGTTTGCATATACTTTTTAGTTGTTTCTCATTATACAACACTCTATACATGGCTACCGTAACAGTCTAGTTTCAGAATGATAGTTTATATATGCACATTCACACAACACGATAGGTAATAACAAAAAGTAAAGAAAATTAATTACAATTATTACATCGTTTTCCTAGTAAATACATTTGAAAAGAGAAAAAAGGTGCTAAAATGTAACTCTAATCCTAAATTTAAAATAGACCTGCAAAACAGATGTTAGCATAATTATGTACAATTTCATTCACTAGTCCAAACAGACAACACATAAGCAGGAAACATTTTACTCAATCAAAAGAGCAAACAGAGGCATAAGCATGTGCATTTTCAGGAATTATTATGAGAAGATTAATGAAAATGATAGAATCTTTCTAAATGACTAAAATAGCAAAAGATACATGGTTACATCATTGGACTATAGAAAGAGAGAGCTCTAGCCCGAAAATATGAATTTTCACATTACTGAGTGCAATCTGATGCAAAAATAAAGGATAAGTACTGACTTTTACATAGAAGGGCATGATGATGCAATTTAGTGCAAAGATTATTATTTTAATATTCGATGGATGCAAAATGTAGACTTTATGTGAAAAATGATTATTTTTCACATAAACTGCATAAATATTAAAAAAAAGGATTTTGATATAAAAAAATGATTTTTATCAAGAAAATATGTTGAAAATGTAGAGAATGCGAAAGTTGTGTATAAATGATAAATTTTGTATTTTTGAAAGTATAAAAGCAAGTTTGATGTAGAAAATGATGTTTTAATGTGTAAATTGCAAAATTTTCATAGAAAAATGTAAAGTTTATGATAAAAATGTGATTTTTACAATAAGAACAATTCAAAAATAGTAAAAGATGCTGCAAATGCTAATAGGTTATGAAAAATGTAGATTTGACATAAAAGATTATATTTTTTATGGCTTTCACATTCTGAAGCTAGAAAATGTGAAATGATAATTTAATATAATCAAACAAAATAGGGAATTATTCAAGCAGCATGCAAAATACCGGTCTCATTACATATATCACAACAAATTTCTTAACTACTAGCAGTAATAAAATAAAAATGCAAAACACGAAAAAGTAAATGTGCAAAAATAATTATTTGGTCCTCAGATTCCACTAAGCTTATTTTTGTGTTTTTTAGAAGCTTTTACTTCATATATAGATCAAATTTTCCTCATCGAGAGGTTGAAAATGACGTGTAGAATGTGAGTTTGTATATCTTTAAAGCATGCTTTGACAAAGGTGAAGCTCAGTTTGGTTCAATTTGATTTATAAAACCCTAAAAAAGTGAGTAACATAGGCTAACAATTTGTAAATTAGGAGTCCTAAGTTTCAGTATATTCGATTGGCTTTTTAAAAAAAAGGTCTAGGGGGCTATTTATAGGCAAAAATAGGTTGTCTCACACCCTCAAGGCATGTCTGGGCGCGTGCCACTCCCTTTGAGGGTGTGCCACACCCCTGTCAGTATGGTGTGCATCCTTATAAAAAGAATTATCGTGCTTTAGTATGCTCCTATGGGCATTTTTTTGAGGCACTACAATGTTTTTTGAGGTGATCGAACCTTCCAGACAAGTTCGCGACATCCATTTTAATAAAATTGAGTTTCATTTTCACGAAATCAGGTTTCAATCTCAAGAAACAAGCATCAAACTGATAAACTATATTCTTGCTTAAAATGCACAAGTTATCCTTTCAGGAGTTTGTATTTCATAAGATCAAAGCTTGACTCAATGATTCAGTTACCAACCTATTGCTTTAAGAGTTTGGTTCAGGAATTTTTTGGGTTTTTCAGACTTTTACATGCTTCATAGGCTACATGAACAAACAGACTCTTGTCATATTTGAAAGATTATTTTCATTATCGAACCTTTTTTAGGATAATCAAAACTTGATGTATGACAGTTGCCCCTTGCTTCATGTGTATTGTATAGCCTTCTAACACTGTTGTCAATACACATGAAGTAATGGAGAGATATAAAAAGCAATTTTTTAAGAAGAGGTACTTACCTAATGTTATACCATGTAGTCCTTTGATGATGGATTTGTTGTTACAAGTGATAATCTGATCCTTTTTAGGATAATGCAAATGATGTAACAAGATGCATTATGCAATTTTAGGATTCAAGCAAGATGAAATGCAATTTTCATATAAGTATGGTAGTGATGCAATTTTAAGTTCATGCAAATAATGCTTTTTTGGGATTCACATAGGATGACGCAATTTTGGACACATACAATAGTAATGCATTGTTCATATGAGATGATTCAAGAAAATGAGATAAGCATGTGATAGTGATATACAATTGGACATATGATATACAGGCACACACATGGAATACAAATACAATAACTACCAACTTGGGCATCGTACTTAACACCCTCTAGTTATGTTAAAGGTTCTTAACATCCTTCAGCAATGTTAAAGGCACTTAACACTCCTTGGCAGTATTAAGGTGATTAACATCTACTTCAATGTTAGGAGTAAATGCCACTAAAACCTTTTTAAGCGCAAGCAAACAAACAATGCTACTATAACCTTTTTAGATATCAAGCTAAGAAGATGGTGCTACTATAACCTTTTTAGGTGTCAAGCAAAAGTGATAGTGCTACTATAATCTTTTTAGGTGTCAAGCAAAAGTGATAGACATTAAACATTTTTCATCGTGGTTATAACGATGATGTCAATTTATGAGATATTGATGCAATCTTCTTTAGATGTAATCTACTTAGATATGTAATATAATGATGTCATTTTTTGAGATATTGATGTGGTCTTTTTAGATGCAATCTACTTAGATATGTATGATATAATGATATCATCTTCTGAGATGTTGATGCAATCTTCTTAAATGCAATCTACTCAAATGTGTGTGTGAAATGCTTAGTATGTATATACTTGTATATGTGCATGCTTTTCAGTGTAAAAAAATGCAGGAAAATAAAAAATTTAAAAATTTTATGCAAAAATTTTATGAAAAAATATGTGTCTACGCCTTAGGAAGTATGACACGTGCCAGGGGCACGTGGCCCCATACGCCTAGGGCTCATGGCACACACGCCTTAGACATGTGTCATGCACTCCAGAGGCACATTTTCCTATATATATGTGCACTTTCTTTATTTTTTAGTGGAGTTTAGTGTTCTTACACCTCTGTTCTTTGTTTTAATTTGTTTGTGAGCTTGTTTCACTCTTGTTTATTTGTCTTTGCCTTTTGTGAACTTACCTTTTGGTTTTGAAGACCATATTCTATTGTTTATGAGTATTCTGCTTTCTTTTTCTTTTTGCTTTTAAGCTCTTTTTATTATTTTGACTGCTTTTATGATTTGTTGTGATTTTTGTTGAGTTTAGAGCTTTCTTCCTCTTTCAGGTATGACTACCTCTTCTTCTTTTACCTTCGACATTCTCAGGTTTTCAAATGTTGAAATAAAATTTGATGGTCTGAACTTTGATGCTATTAATGTTCCTCTTGAAGCATTCATCTTGTATTGGTTCCTCTTCCATAAGTTAAGCCTGGCATAGAGGGTTTATCTAAGGGGGATGACATCCTATTTTTTCACCATCTTAATTACCATACATGGTCTACTTATCAGAAAGATGTGAGTCATTCTACTCTATCTCCTTTTAGTATTTCTAGCATTTGTTGTCTGTTACTTTGTTGTTTGTATTATTTGCATTATCTCACTATTGTGTTGTCCTGCTTCTTAGCTTGTGCTGCTTTTTTAGCCTTTGTTGCTTTTTAGCTTCATATAGCTTCTTAACCTATATTGCTCTTTAGCTTTATGTTTCTTCTTAGCTTCATATAGCTTCTTAACTCTATGTTACTCCTTAGCTTTATGTTGCTTCTTAGCTATATGTTACTTCTTAGCATTATATAGCTTCTCAACTTAATGTAGGTTCTTAGCTCTATGTAGTTTCTTAGTTTGATGTAGCTTTTTAGCTCTATATAGATTCTCAGCTTAATGTATCTTCTTAGGTCTATGTTGCTTCTTAGCATTATGTAGCTTCTTAGTTTGATGTAGCTTATTAGCTCTGTGTTGCTTTTTAGCATGATGTAGCTTCTTAACTATGTGTAGCTTTTTAGGTTGATGTATTTGTTGTTGTCGATTGTTGATGATGTTTGCTTGTCATCTTGATTTCCTCTAAGAAAAGAGATGTGTAGTCAATAAAGTGTGAATTGTGATCTTATTTTTTATTGTAACCTTTATTTTGCAGCCTAAGAAAGTTATTCAGCCACCTGGTAGCATTAACAATGTGGCATGGTATTATTAGAGCCTTTCTTTTAGAGTGAAGTGTATGGTAGTTGACCTTGGTTTTGATGGTACTATTATTACTTTAAGTGTGAGCTTGAGTTGCTAAAGTCAGACTATTCAGACTACTTTGGTGGAGAGGTGGATGAATTCCACTCACACTTTTCATTTTCGCTTTGAGGAGATGACAATTGCTCCTCTTAATTTTGCAGCCATTACTGGTATGAGTTTTAATAGTTTGCCATTTCCTTTTGGTGTTGGCGCTTATTGTTTTGCTTTTGCCACTAAGGTGTGGTCCATTGAGCTTTTTAGGTACAAGTTGACTAAGAAGAAAAAGGGACTAATGCACAAATGTACCCTTCAACTTGTGACACGAAATCAAATAGGCTCAAATTGAACTTTTTCAATAAATAGGACCCAATACTTCTACTTTTAGTACCAAATAAGCCCAATTTGACTCAAACTCTGCGCGTGTAACCCAAATTCTATGAAAATAGAGTGAAAATTTATATTGAATATTTTATTAATATTTTTAAACTAAATTAAATTTAAAATATTCAAAAAATTCACATTAATCAACCAAACTTTTTATTTTCTACTCCCTCTCTCTCTTGCCACTTCCCCTTCACATTAAACAAAAGGTTTTGAAAAGTGAAACTATTATAAATACTATTTTTTTGAATATTAAATAAATTAGGATTAAAAAAATAATTTTTATTGAGAGTTTGATTAACACGCTTATCATGATACCAAAATTGGGCTTATTGGTACTAAAAGTGGAAGTATTGGGTTTTATTTGTTGAAAAAGCTCAATTTGGGCCTATTTGATCCCATGTCACAAGTTGAAGGGCCTATTTGTGTATTAGTCTGAAAAGAAAGTGCGCTTTTTTTGTTCATTATTTCATGGTTGTCAAAGAAATGTATGCAGACTTTACTGAAGGGAAGGCGCCAATAGAGCAACTTGCTCATTGCTTTCTTTTTTACTTGCTAAGTGTGGTTGTGTTCCCAAACCTCTTGCACACTGGTGTGCTATGGTTGGTGCCTCTTCTTAGGGACTTGGATAAGCTCCCTGAGTATGTTTGGGGCATTGCTGCCCTTTCTTATATGTACCAGGGGCTAGATGCAGCTTGTCGTGGGGCTTCGAGGCTGTGCGATTGCCAGATGGTTATTGATGTGAGTATGCTTTAGCTTCCTTATTATTGCTTTGCTCTTCCTCATCTTTTATATTCTATTGTTAACTCATGCTTTTATAGATTTGGGCTTATGAGTTAGGCATTCTTCTTTGCCCTCGGTATAGAGTTTGGTTGGACTGGTCCTAGGATTTGATTGAGTCCCTCGTCATGGCCAAGAGGCTTTTGAAGAATTTATCCTTTGTTCAGGTATATAGCTTTATGATTTTTTAGATGTCTTCTAAGTTCTGTGAACCTTATCACTCGTCTTTGTTTATAGATTCATCCTCGTTAGTGTACTATGCTTGAGACATTGTGGTCCCCTGAGATAATTAGGGCTGGGATGCTGTCTCGCTTGAGAGTGTTATTGACTGGCCCTATAGAGTGCTCCTGGTATTTGGGAGAGTGAGTTTTTAGTTTGTCGGAAGGTCTAGAGAGGAGTAGAGTTTTGATGCCTCCACCTGACTCTATGTATTGGGGAAGTAAGCTAATTGAAGATGATCTTATTCTAGCAAGAGTTGGGGAGCCTGTTGAGGCATTTTTAAAGCCCCTTGGTGTTTCTTATATTGATGTTTTAATTCTTCAACTAGTTGATGCTACTGTTATTGGCAAGTCTGCTCCTCCTTCCAAGAGAGGTGATTATGATCTCATTGTTCTAGTGCTACCGCTTCTCAATCTGTGGCGGACCTTTCTTCTCAACCTTCTTCTTCTTAAGCGGCCTCTCATACCCCTGTGTGTGTCTTTATTGTCTTTTATGACATTCAAGAAATAAATTTATTAGTAAAAAACTGAAAATAAAATGAATTTAGACATTTTATCTATTTTGGTTCTTGTAAGGACGTTATTCTCATAGTAAGAGGACTTGCTCTACATCTCATACGATTGAGGAGGAGCCTAATATAGAAGGTGGGTTTAGCACTTCTCATATTGGCGATACTGCTCCTAAGAGTGTTTGAGTGGGAGTTTCATTGATCCTATAATTACCATGTTGCATGGGTTTACTGTTACTAGTGGTTTCGTGACTTATCTGCTTCCGGCACCTGATGTTTTACCATCAACATATGCTCCTTAAGAGGCCACTCATATGATTTTCATTTGCTTTACACTTTGTCATTCATTCTTGATACAAAAAATAACTCGCTTTTCCTTTTCCAAGTTCCGCATTCTCAGGTAGATTCGTTATTTGTTCGTCTTATGAGCAGGCATCGTTACTTCATGGAACACTACACTTCTTAGTTGGTATTGCCTTGCTTTTAGTGAATTTTATTGTAATGGCATGGTATGTGTATTCCTCTATTTAATACTTAATGTGATGAAAGAGAAATTTTTTTCAATAAATATATAAATATCAATTAATATCTTGCATAGGGAATTGAAATATTTTAGAGTAGAGAGTGAAGTTTGACTCTCTACATGTAGAGAGCCAAACTAACTCTCTTCTCTAAAATAAAAATACAGAGAGTGTATTGGAGACCATTTTTTGGGACTCACTCTTAAAAATAAAGAATTTTGCTCAAATAAAGAGCATATTGGAGATGCTCTTAGGGAGCTGGAGCTAGAGTTATTAAGGGATGATGAGGATGCCCTTAGAGTGTCTAATGAGGATTGTGATAAAGACTAAGAGGTTAGGTTGCCCCTAGATAGCAGCTATGGTTAATGAGTTTGCTTTGTAGGCTAAATGTAGGCCTTTGGTGGTGGTTTCTCATCTGAGTGTTGCATCATTTTCCAGATATTATGGACTTTGGATATGTATTTGGGTTTGTGTCCCTCATGTTATACTTATATCACTTGTTGTATTGTGTAGTTGTAGTACCTTGTGTGGCTTGTTGTATGTGACATTCGTCTTTTCCATGTGACTGTTGTATTTCTTATTTCTAGATGATATCTACCTTGCTAGTATTCTAACAATGACCATATTGTTTGTATATATGCTTGCTATTATATATATATATTTTTTTTTTCCCTCTTCTGCCTAGGTCGTCCCCTTTTAGAGATCTTTATACCTAGCTAGTCTCTCATTTTTCTTCTAAATATACCTCACTTCTGCTATGAGGTGTGATGATGATGATCTGCAATCTGAAAGAAAGTCAGAAAACTAATGAGAAACACAAGTATATAGCAAAAAATGCAAATTCTATTTAGTATGTTTGATGCATTTAAATAGGTCATAGTGATGCATGACACTTTCACCAATACATTTGCATGATTCAACAAACATTCATATAATTAATGAAAATATTTAAGAAAAGCATAGGTGCATTAATGTAAATTTCAATTTAAAGGTACCCCTGTCCTTAGCTAGCCTACTCGGGTTTTCTAACTAAGTATTTTTCCTCTCTTTTCCCTAATTTTTGCTTAGGCTACCCTTTTGGGTTTTCAACCTAGTGGGAAGACCTCTAACTTTTGCTTGAGTCACCTTTTTCGGTTTTCAACTTAGTGGCGATTTTGATTTCTTTCTTATCGCTTTCTTTTTTTTTTCTTTTCTTTTATTATTATTATTATTATTATTATTATTATTTGCTTAGACATAACATTTCTTTAGTCAATTAATATTGACTAACTCTAAAAACTCATTCCCCTCGGACTCTATCAACTCGACCGCTCCTCTTGATAAAATGATTTTGACCAGATATGGGCTTTTCTAGTTTTATCATAACTTCCCTTTTGGGTCCGGAATCTTTTGTCTGGCTTGCTTTAACACACAGTCCCCTACTTTGACACTTCTATACTTTCCTTTTTTTTTTATTGAAGGCTCTTGTCAGTCAAGCTTGGTACAGTTGTGTGTGACATAATGCTTTATGTCTTCGACTGTTTAGGAGAATGAGGCTATCATGCTTTTACTGAGCCCTTTGTGTTTCTAGCAGTTTTGATTTGATAACTACACGAAGTGATTTCGTTTCTACTTCCACTGGGAGTACTACTTTAGATCTGTACACTAATGAAAAAGGAGTGGCTCCTATTAAAGTTCTGACTATTGTTCAGTATTCCCATAAAGCATATGGTAGTATTTCTGCCCAGTCTTGATGAGTCTGAGTCATCTTTGCTAAGATCTTCTTAATGCTTTTGTTTGCAACTTTGACAGCCCCATTTGCTTGTGGTCTGTATGGTGATGACTTGTGGTATTCAACCTAATAAGTCCTTAGCAATTCTCTGACTTCTCCTTAGAACTAAATGCCATTATCTGAGATTATATGGTAAGGAATCCCAAATCGGCAGAACAAATTCTTCTTAATGAACTTAGCCACTTGATTTGCTCCCAATTTTGCATATGATTAGGCTTTAACCCATTTTATGAAATAATCGATTGCACTAGGATGAATCTTTGCTCGTTCAAAGCTGTTGGATGAATTTCACTAATTATATCTAGTCCTCACACTAAAAAAGGCCATGGAGAAGAGATTATGTGTAATTCTGTCAGAGGAAGACGACTGGCATCGACATGAATTTGACACTTGTGACATTTTCTAAAAACTTGATGCAATCTTCAATCATTGTCATCCAAAAGAACCCTTGTCTCTTTAGCTTATTAGCTAGTGTCACCCCATTCATATGCGGACCACAAACACCCTTATATACTTCTTCTATTGCTCTTACAGCTTTAACTTCATTTAGACACTGGAGTTGCATTCCATTAGAAGTTCTTTTGTATAATACACACTGGTGTGATGTGAATTTTGTAGCTAGTTGTCGGATGACTACTTTGTCTTTTCTACTTGCCTTTTCACTATTAGGTATTTTTGGACAGGGCTTCTTATATGCTTTTATTTTTGCTACTCTGAAAAACTTATGACATGGTTGCTCTGATTTGAGTAAGATTAAAGGCTTCATTAGCATTTTGGTTGGACCATCCCATACTAATGCAAAGGAGGCTAGTGTGTTTGCCATTTAGTTATAACTCCTTGGGAGTTAAATGAATTACATTTCCAAAAGGACAGAGCAGGTTGATAAAGGTGATTCAAGTATGGCTTCAAATGTTATTCTTTTAATTCCCACTCTTCAATTTTTTAATTGATCACTTACATAGAATCCCCTAATATTTTGACTTCTGTTACCCCCAAAGCTACCAGAGCTTCCATTCTGAGTGTGCATGCCTCATATTATGCCTTATTATTCATAAATCTAAATGTTAACTTTTTAGCAATCGACAATACTTCTCCCTCTAGTGTTAGAAGAATGACTCTGACTCTTACATCAAATTGATTTATTGCTCCATCAATGCATAAGTATCATCCCTGCACCTCGATGGGCAAGCTGACATTGTTTAGAAAGTCTAATTAAAATTCTTCTAAGTTCAAGATTGAATTTAGTGCTAAAAACTCAGCTACAGCTCTGCTCTTTATTATTTTCTTAGTTAGGTATTGCACGTTGAATTCTATTTGTAGTACAAGCCACTTGGCGAACTTTCCTACCAAGGATGGGGCTATAGAGGTGCTTTATTGGATCCATCTTGGATACAACTTGAATTTTGTAAGACTATAAGTAATGTCTGAGCTTTTTCATAGCCCAGACCATTGCTAAGCATATTTGTTCTACTTGACAGTACTTCTTTTCATAAGGCAGCATTTTCTTGCTTAAGTAGTAGATAGTATGTTTGACTTTTACTTCTCCCTTTTGGGCTAACATTGCACCAATTGCATTCCCTTTGATAAACAGATACAGGGTCAATCCTAACTTTGGTGGTTTCAAGACTAGTGAATTGGCTAAGTAGTCTATGATCTTGTCAAAAGCTAGCTGACACTATTCATTCCATCTGATTGGTTGATCTTTTCTGAGTAACACACTGCTGATGAATTATAACTTCCTTAGAAACCCTATGATTTATTTCTCTATTTTTAGCATTGGCATCTAACAGATTGCTTTCGCTTTATCTAGATCCACTTCGATTCCATTCTGACTGGCAACATACCCTAGCATTTTACCCAAAAGGACTCCAAATATGCACTTTTTTGGGTTGAGTTTGAGACTGTACTTTTTAATCCTTCTTAGGAATTTCTTGGGTGCGGTTGAATGCTCTTCTTTAGTTTATGACTTTACCATCATATCATCTACGTATACCTCCACTTCTTTATGTATTATGTCATGGAACTTGGTTGTTGCTATCCTCTCATAGGTTGTACCTGCATTCTTTAGACCAAATGACATTACTCTATAATAGTTTACACCCCATTATGTTATGAAAGCTATTTTCGCTTTGTTAATGATGGCCATTAGAATCTGATTGTATCCAGAGAACCCATCTATAAAAGAATACATTGCATAAATGGCATCATTGTCGATCAGTATATTGATGTATGGCAGAAGAAAGTTATCTTTTGAACATGCCTTATTTAGACACTTGTAGTCGACATATATTCTGACTCTTCCGTCTTTTGTTTAGTACTGGAACCATATTCGCTAACCATTTCAAATAATCTACTACCTCTAGGAACCTTGCTTTGAACTTTTTTTTATGTCTTCTTTCACTAGTTAGGCCCATTCTGGTCTTAGTCTTCTTAACTTCTGCTTTACTAGTTTGCACCCCTCTTTAGAGGGAATGAAGTGTTAAGCAATATCTCTATCGATGCCAGACATGTCTTCATATGTCCAAGTAAATACTATTGAATATTTTATTAATATTTTTTCAATTTCTCTCCTCTCTTTAGGGATGATATCTTTTAAGATATGCAAAATGTGTGGTTCATTTTCATGCCAATGTTAAATGGTTCAATGCATATGGAATGGATGTCAAATATTATCATGTTTTGATCAATGTAATGCACATTACCATAAGAAAAGACATCAAATAAGTGAGCAAATTTTAGAGTTCATTACATCATCAATTTTGAATAAAGAAAAGTACAAATATCATCAAGACTAAACATCTAATAGGCGGTTTTATTTGTGGATCACCCACTATTTGTATGCTTTATCTATCGTGTTGTCCTAATCACTAGTGGTGAAGTGGTGAATGATTCACCTTCGCAATGTAGTTTTGAAGTGCTCCATGAACTATTGAGACAGCCTGCCACCTATGAAGTCCGCATGTCCTAATGGTATATTATGTCTTACTTCATACTGCCTAGTCACTAGTGCTAAGTAGTAATTAGTACATGATTTGAACCCAAAGATTGTCACATAATTCATATATATGGCTAAGGTTATGTGCTCAAGTTTCCACCAGGGGCACATTTATATTACCTACTTCTTTGAAAGGGTCATCATCCATTCAATCCATTCTTCAATTATGATGTGTGTAGAGTGCCCATTAATATCCTTAAGGTGCCTTTCTTGATGGTTTCTTGGTTAATATTTCATCCAATTTTTGAAAGGCTTTCCCAGAGCGCTTAACTTTACCTATTGCCATATTTGTAGTATTAGTGGGCTTTTATTGAAGTTTGAGCATTTTTCAGTCTTAAAGTCATCTATCCCTTGGATGATCTCAAATAGGATCAATAGAAGAAGGGCTATTCTACATTCAATGCTCTCAATGACTTGAAGTTTTTTGTCATGCAACACAATGAAGGATTGGAGGAAAAGATAGTAAGAGAGAATACGTGCCCAAGGTAGATTGCCAATTTCTTGGTGTTACAGGCTTCCAAAAGTTGCATGAGAATCAGTCACTTATCTACTATGACTAGTTCATCCAACTTTTATGGGCTTAAATCGAGAAGTACTGAAACTAACTGTGGATATTTAACATTTTAGTTAATAAAGATGGTTTCTTCAATTTCAGCAGGGGTTCATCCTGTTATGGCACTGAACTCTTCATATATAGGGCATAACTCGAGGCCATTAAAGCAAAACACATGTTCAAATAGGTCCAAGAATGAGACAACTGCTTGCAAGAAGTCACAGTCCAGATGTACGTGTTGAAAGGTTTTGAGACATAACATCCCAAAAGGTTATAGGCTTTTCCAGTCAGGCTTGTCGAGATTGTGGAGGAGGTGTCTAGTGATACTTATTTGGACTTGGGGTTTCTACTAGAGTGCCATCATCAAGCTACCTTTGAATCCTTTCCCTCAGTCTTCCACTAATCTTATAAGGAGAGCAAGCTTCATGATCATTCATATTGGAATTGTATTAAGTTAGGCTGGATTTCTGTGCATTAGTGAGATAAATACATAATGAATCATGTATGCATGGTGTACCTACAAAAGAATAGGGTAAACATGTATGCATAGTGTGCTCATGCATATTCTTATTATGATGAATGCAGAATGGCTATCTACATGAATGTTGGGTATGTATGGTTTGAAAAGGAATAAAGTTTGTTAGTCACACCTCGTCTCATGTAGCCCGAGATGGACGTTTAAAACCAACCATTCAACAAAGCGTTTTATTCAATCAAATTATGTTATAAACATTACTAATAAAATTGGAAATAATATCTTGGAAAGGTTTGGTGTTATACGTTACAATTGAAGATTTATAATTTTTTTAAATTATGTATCTATGAATAGTAAAATACTGTTTATGAATTGTACAATACATATTTATGAATAGTAAAATATGTATACAATAATCGAATAATATAGGAAATTTCATCATCAATTTAAGGAAAGTTAAAATGATATTACTCTTTGTAACTAGAAACACAGTAGAGAAAAATATTATTAAGATAATACAAAACATGTTTCTAAACAGTTGCTTTACATATAAACTAGCCACCATCGTTTAACTTCAAATACTCTTTTACAGTACTTATAAA
>CATIWM010393410.1:0-16224 GCA_949671775.1 Mallotus repandus
CTATTCCCACTATTGGGGCTATTACAATGATCTATTGAGAATAATAAAAATTAAAATTAACTATAGTCCAAAAAATACAAAATAAAATTACGAAATAAATGAATAAAAAAATCATAAAACTACGTTCAAATATAAAATTTAATCCATGGCATTCCATGGATCTTCATGGATCTTGTTCACCACCACGGATTCAAATCATCCCATCCAAAATCATAAACACAAAAATAAATAAAGATTAGTAAATAAAAAAATAAAAATAAAATCAAAATTAAATAAAATAAAAATAATCAAATAAAAAAGAAAAAGGAATAGAAAAAGAACTAGTTTGATGATGCAGTATTGATTCCCCTTAGAAGATGATCACCATTAATGAAAGCCTGTGGCTTTTGTTGTGTTTGTCTGTGATTTTGATTTATTTGAATCTGATTCACGGCTAAAACTTGAAAAAAGTACTTAAAGAATCAAGAAAAATGGGTGTCTTTTGGTTGACGGCTAAAAATCAGAAAGAGGTGGAGAGAAAAAGAAAAGAAAAACCCCCCTCACGTGAAAAGAAAATCACGTATTTATAAAGACCCTCTCTTGTAACCCTAATATGGTTACAGGATAAAAATCAAATAAATTATTTTATTATTTATCTAAAAATAAATAAATTAATATTATCTACACATTTATCTAATAAAATAAAAATACTTATCAAAATAATCTAATCAAAATCTAATAATAAATGATAAATAAATAAATAAATAATTTTTGAAAAAAAAACGGAATTGGACATTTTCCCGATCGGAAATGTAAGAAAAAAAAATGTTAAAAACGGAAAAAATGGCCAAATATGATTGGCCAACTTCGGCCCCTTTTTTTTTTTTTTTTTTGAAAATTTATAAAAAAGTTAATTAAATAAATAAAATTTACAATAAATTTTAAAAATAATTTACAATTTAGTTCTAAACCAATAAATCAAATCCAATAAATATAATTTCACAGCCTATTTTCATCATCGGGTCCTCTGTCGCATCCATGCTCTAGTCATCCCGAAATTGGGTGCTTACAGGTGGCCTGCGAGATAAGGCTGGTAGTCCTTTATCACCATGGTCAAATTGTTTTAAAAAAATTGACTTATCATATCAATTTTCGATTTTGATTTCTTTTTGTCTCAAATGATATATTTTTTTAAATCCAAAAGCAATTGCATTAAGAAAAGCTGTCAACAACAATTACATCAAGAAGGAAGGGAGGAATAACTTTCCATTCCATGGCAACAGACAAAGAATCGGCTGCTCGGGTTAGGAGATGAGTAGCTTGGTTCGTATTACGCCTTACAAAAATGGCAGTGCAGATTGGCAAACTGCATTAACAAAGTTTAGAAATCCTCTATAACTAATCCAAAAGCAGACATATCTTCATTGGAATTCTGCAGACTTTGAATAACATATTAAGCATCAGATTCTAAAATGAAACCATCTAGCCCTTTCTTTTCATCCAACTAAGAGCTTCTCAAATTAAGATAGCTTCTGCCTCTTTTGGATTGAGACATCCTACCAAATAACTAGAGAGAGCTGCCACTATAAAACCTTGATCATTCTTGACAATACAACCCAGGCCAGATCTATTTTGGTCACTGAATAGGATAGCGTCCACATTGACCTTCACGAGACCTACTGGAGGTTTCAACCATACCACTTCTCCTCCCTTAGCTGACCGATGCATAGGTAAGGTTGGAATAGCAATTTGGGCAAAAGTCCACTCTTAAAGCTTTTAACTTGCTAAATTAAGCAAAACATGAGTTGAGCTGCTTTAATTATGCCACACAATAATATTTCTGTTCTGCTACAGCTTCTTACAAATCATGGCCATCAAACCACACTCATCCAAAGAGTTAGATTGGAAGAAATCCCTAAGTAAATCAAGGAATAATAAGAAACCAGTGCCTATCATCCCTAAGGCAACAAGATTCCAACACTCATGCGCAATACAACAATCAGTGAAAAGATGCATGGGAGTCTCAAAGGAGTAAAGATAAATCAGACAGTGTGTAGGGACAGCAACTCGACGCCGATTTAGATTATCTTTTATTAGAAGACTATAAGAACATACTCGCCATAGGAAATTCTTCACATTATTCAGGATTTTCAAGTTCTATGACCTTTACTAAGTAATAGCATAAGGCATTGAACTCTCTCAATATAACCATCGATAACTACTTTTCACAGTATATAACCGATGAGCATCCAAGGACCAAAATAAACTATCCTCCACTTATCTAGCACTTAATGATATCTGGAGGATGGTGTCTCTAGTTACTTCATCAAATAGGTAAGCTACAATGTCAGAATCCCATCTTTTTTCACCCACTTTCAAAAGACTAGACGCTTTAGCTAATTCCAAACCTAGAGGGGCAGCATAATGTTGCGTTCAAAACCCGCAAGCACACAGATCATGAATTGTAATACAAAAGATATCATTCCCACGAGGATTGAATGTTGAATACCAATTTTTCTACTTATATTCTTAGCAAGCAAATCGCACAAAGTAATTTAGCAAATAAAATATAAATCTAAATAAATTAAACTAAGAGAAAATCAAATAGTTAAAATACAAAGCTTAGGTTTAGTTTTACTATTCCAATCAAATCATGAACACATAATTATTAAATACCTTAATCACAGTTAAGGGTAATTATTCTAAAATACCTAAAGACTCTCTCGAGTTCAATTAAGCATGTTAAGATTAAAGTTTAACCTACTCACGTGATTAAGAAGTTCATTAAAACTCATTAAGTTCCTTAAAAATTAATTTACCACTATAGACCCCTGCCCACTGTCATGGTTCCCCGTAGAGCTCGCCTACTCTTGTGGTTGAGTGGTCTAAGTCCTATGATTCTTAAGCTAATAAATTCCCCTAACTCTCGTTGGTGAATTTACCCATAAACATGCAAATAAACTGGCTAAAAATGATAGCATACAATAAGTACAACTCATAAAATTAACTGAAAATCAAATTAATAAAACTTTGTGTTCAATCACATCATGGAATAGCTATTCCTAACCTAAACTCTCAAAGGAGTTTAGCCAAACATAGCTTTAAAAAGAATTACAAACATAAAATATATAACAAGAGAATGAAGAAGAAGAATAGATAAAACACGTTTAAGCGCCGTTAAATCTTCAAACCCTTGTTCCCTTGTTAATCTCTTGTTTGTGGTTTAAGAATGTGGAATTCATTCCCACTAAAGCCTTCTCAATCATCCCCTTTTATAGGAAACTAATGGAAACCTATTTGCCCTTGCATTCTTGAGTCCTTCTTGGAAAAGGAAAATTTTATGTGCCTAACACCACGTCAATATGAGCGCGCAGCTCTTTAGGACATGATTCCAACACGTCACATCAATTGCATACCTTCGGTATTCAAACCCTGTCAGGCCATTCCTTGCTCTTCATGGATTCCTTCAATAAAATCTCCTACAAAAGAGGGAAAACTAATTAGGCATTGAAATGAAATCCCTTATTTGACTAGAATTAAACCTAAAATAAGAGAACCCTAAATAAAATAGGAAACTATAATATTTCTCAATTAAACTCAAATTCTACACAAATTAAACCAATTATTATTCAATATTCATTAAAATTCAACTCAAAATACGTGTAGAAATTACAAACATCAAAATTCCCCACACTTAAGCTTTTCTTGTCCTCAAGTAAAAATCAAATTGGAAATATAAAGAACATGCTCAATTACAACCAAAGACTTAGCTTCTAAGACATGTAAACTGATAACACCGAGATTTAAAATTATTTACTAAAGATGATAATCGGACAAAAATATATCATATATGAACAATTTACTAATCATAACCCAAGCACATAACTCTTTGAAATCCAATGAACACAATCTAAAAGAAGAGTTTTTTCTTTTGAAAAATAAAAATTGGTTGTGAATGCGTTTTACGCTCCATTTCACAACATCTTTTATTTTCTTTGCCTTTGGCTTTGGTGAGTGCATGTTATGCTCCATTTCACTTTTTTTTCTTTGCTAAAAAATAAGTATTTTTCATGCTCCATCTCGTATTGAGTTTTTTTTACAAAATAAAAATTAGGCAAGTGTGTTTTACGCTCCATCTTGCCTTTTCCTTTTTTTTATTACAAACCATCATACATTCCCTCCTAAAATCATGCTCAAATTCAATCTCCAAGTAGATGTTTGGGTTATAAAAACTAAATTTGTCATACATAATGATTATGTACAACCATCTTAGTTAATAAACCATTCAATAATTCAATAATTGAATCGGAAAGCAAGCTTATACATTATTGTTCTCTACTTGCAATCAAGCATCAATTTTGCACAAAAACAAAACAAAAATTTTAAGGACAACCCCAACTAAAAGTGTAGAAAAATTGAGTTGAAGGTTAATGAAAATTTGAAAAAAAAATTATATTATTATTTTTTTATATGTAAAAGAAATTAATTAGAATATAAACTATACAAATGCAATGTGGTTTTGCAATATGAGAAACTAAAATACTAGAACAAAAATCATGAAATGAAGATGCAAGTGACACCCTCCCCCACACTTATACTTATTATTTTCCTCAATGACTAAAACACATGCAAGAACAAAGATAAAAAAATTAAAAAAAAAAAGATAAATACTAAATGAAAAGAGAAATACTGCCCTGAATTGAGTGGAGGGAGGAAGAAGATGAACTGGGCACTGTCGTGATTGCTTCATGTGTGCTTGAGGTTATGTGTGGTCGCTTATTAGGTGGGGAGTGGATTTCTTGGCGATTGATTTTCGATCCATGATGAGTTGGAATTAAAACAATAAGAATTGGATCTATGGGGTCAAAAGGGAAAAGAAATTGAGAGAAAAAGAAAAAGGGGAGAAAATAAAAGAAAAGATATGCTTGGCGGTTAGGGTTAAAAAGGGCGAGATTTGGATTTTAGGTGCGCAACACCGGGGGTGTTGATATGGTGTCGAAGTGGCATCTAGGAGAGTATTGATAAGACATCGGTGCATCGATCTGGTGTGACATTCGGCCTAAAATCAACTTGCTGCAAATTGAATGACTCGTGGTGCCAATGTGGTGTCAAAGTGGTGCTGGAAAGAAGGTATTGTGACACAAGGGTGCGCAAGTGGTGCAGAAATGGTGCTGGGGTATGAGGATTGATGGTTTGATGAGACATCAGTATATTAATCTGGTGTGGAACCGATGTGACATTTGGTAGAAAATGTGCAGGTTTTGCAATGAAGCACACTAACGATGTTCAAGTGGTGTTTAAATGGTGTCAGATTAAGGCTCTCGTGACACGCCGGTGCTATTATGGTGTTTAAGTGGTGTGGCTTTGATTGAAATTAAATTACTATAGGTTTTGATGACACCAATGTGTGGATGCGATGTCTAAGTGGTGTCAGGGTTATGAGAATGTTGTGTTGAAGTAGTGTTGATCCCATGTGTAGTCACCAAAATGCCATTCCCTAGCTTTTAATTCCCTTTGTCCATGCATGATTTTGTTAAGTAAAAAGTAACAAAAAGTAAATAAAATTAAGGTAAAATAAAACATAAAAATGAAAGAAAAATAAAAGAAAAGTAAAAAAAACATTAGGTTGCCTCCCAAAGTGCTAATTTAAGGTCATTAGTTTGACCCCTTGAATATGTAGTATCATGGGTGCAACCGAACATGAGGAAGTGTTCTTGGAAGTATCTTCCTCTCCTTTCTTTTGCTAGGCTCCCTTATGCCTAGGTAATAAACTGCAAACTCCACATGCCAGCTCTTTGGTTTTAGAATTACTTAATGAATGTACGGCTTCTCATGTGGGTTCTTAGACAGTCCAACACCTTTCATGGATTTCTCGTATATCACCATAATAGGCCGTGGAACATATGCATTGGTATTTGTAGATGGCTCATCTTCATCTTCATCCCATGTAGCTTTAAGATTTGTTATAATTTTCTTATCTAACTCATCTTAAAATTGAGTTAAGTGACTTTGTACCTCATCATCCTTAAAGTCTACAGACTAATTCTTACACTTGGAGATTTCTTCGATTTCCTTGGTGATCATCTCTTCTTGCTCATCGTGGCATAATGCAGAAGTGATTTCATCATCTTGACTTGAAATGTTCACATCATCCCATACACTTTCTCCTTGTGCCAGTTGCATTAAGCAATTCATAGGTGTACACATTTGAAGTTTTTGGAAGCATGAATGTTGAATTTCTGCAATTTGATCCGCTTGCAACTTAAGCCTCATTAGAACTTCTTTTTATGTATCCATCCAAACATGATTTGATTCATCTTGATCTCCAATACTTGTTCTTTAAATCTCTTGGCTTCCTCTTGTAGATAACTCCGAGTTTGATCAACATAACTGCTCCAAGATGGGTTGTAGTGAGGTTATGGAGGTGAATATTAATAAAATGGGAAATATGGCCCATTATGGTTCTCTCCACACTAATTATAAACCTGAAAAGAAGATGGAAAATAATTAAATGGCATATGTTCTACATTATATATAGGATCACATGCATTAGACCTCAAAAATTGATAAAAAAATCTACCATTATCCATGACAAATTACTTATCAATATTACAAAGAAAATAAAATAAAATAAAATGCTAGTCTAAGAGAAGTAAAAATTAAATTAATATCAATATTGGCAATCCCCGGCAACTGCGCCAAAAACTTGTTGCATTCAAAACCCGCAAGCGCACGGATTGTGAATTGTAGTACAAAAGATATCATTTCCATGAGGGTTGAATATTGAATACCAATTTTTCTACTTATGTTCTTAGCTAGCAAATCAAACAAAGTAATTTAACAAAGAAAATATAAATCTAAATAAATTAAACTAAGAGAAAATCAAATAGTTAAAACACAGAGCTTAGGTTTAGTTTCACTATTCCAATCAAATCATGAACACATAATTATTAAACACCTTAATCACAGTTAAGGGTAATTGTTCCTTAACAATTAATTTACCAGCATAGACCCTTACCTAATGTCATGGTTCCCCGTAGAGCTCGCCTACTTATGTGGTCGAGTAGTCTAAGTCCTATGAGTCTTAAGCTAATAAATTCCCCTAACTCTCATTGGTGAATTTACCCATAAACATGCAAACAAGTTGGCCAAGAATGAAAGTATACAATAAGTGCAACTCATAGAATTAACTGAAAATCAAATTAATAAAACTTTGTGTTTAATCACATCATAGAATAGCCACTCCTAACCTAAACTCTAAAAGGAGTTTAGCCAAACATAACTTTAAAAAGAATTACAAACATAAAATATATAACAAGAGAATGAAGAAGAAGAATATATAAAACTCATTTAAGCGCCGCTTCAATTTTCAAACCCTAGTTCCCTTCTTAAGTTCTTGTTTGTGGTTTTGAGAATGTGGAATTCATTCCCCCTAAAGCCTTCTCAATCATCCCCTTTTATAGGAAAGAAAATTTATTTACCCTTGAATTCTTGAGTCCTTCTTGGAAAAGGAAACTTTTTTGCGCCTGACACCACTTTAATATGGACGCGCAGCTCTTTAGGATAGGATTCCGGCACATCACACCCGTTGCACACCTTCGTTGTTCAAACCCTATCAAGCCGTTCCTTATTTTTTATGGATTCCTATAATAAAATCTCCTAAAAAAGAAAAAAACTAATTAGGCATTCTGATCTGCAGACAAGAATCCAGACAAGTAGCTAGGTCTTATTGTGACATCCTCCTCATTATTTTACAAAAAAAAAATCATGAATTTTTGAATCCAAAAGAGGAGACTCGAATTCTGATCTGCAGTTTTTTTTTTTTTTTGTGCAACCAGATTTGTAACATGGCTAACATCTCCAAGAGAAAATTAAAAAAGAGAGTGGAAATAATCAATCATGATCAATTTCATCTCGTCCTTGTTAGCACACCATTCACCATTAGCCCTCTAAAGTTTCTCAAGTTTGTTCCTTTTTTTCCTCTCCGAAGCATAACCATGAAAGAACTTGGTGTTAGCATCACCATACTGCAACCAGAACTGCTTAGCTCTTTGTTGCCAATAAGACTAGTTGTTTTAATAGTTCGACATAGTCACGAGAGGCTTGACGAAATTCAGCAATGCCTATTGGATCCCTATGAGGGCGTAAATTCTTATGCGAGTTCTATTGGCTTTTATCCAACCTCAAAAATCGCAAGCAAGCTGTCTGCCCCAGTTCAACAAGTCTTTACCATAGGCAATAATTTTCTCATTAAAACTCATGCCAATATTCTTTGCCCAACTAGCAGCAATAACAGATTCACACTTACCTTCCCATAGCCATAAGTTCTCAAATCTAAATTTTCGAGCACTAGGGAGAAAGAGAGATTTCTTTAAATCAAGAAAAATTAGCAGATAATCGGAAGAGGAAGTGCTAATGGACATAAACCATCCTTCTTGAAAAAGACTCAACCAGCTACTATTAGTAAAACACCCATTAAAGTTTTTCTTCCACCTAATTGACTGGCCCATGACCCTGCTCCTAAGTGAATTGATAGCCCTCTATAGGTAAATCAAATAAACCACTATCTTGGATAGCAGACTTAAAACCATGAAGCAGCCTATTAGGATGTGCAACACGCCCCTGCTTTTCCTAAGAGTGAAGAATACTGTTAAAGTCTCCCAGAATACACCAAGGTAGCGAAGACAGAGAGGAGAGCCAACGAATCATGTCCCAAGAGTCTTGGCGCTTATTCCTATCAGGCATGCCATGATAACCCATCAACCTCCAAGTGCCAAATTCAAGAGAAACCTGAGCATCTATAAAATGATGAGAATGATTGAGAATAGTGACAGAGTCCATATCCTTCTAGAGGAGAGCACCCTTCCGCTATGACCTACACACTCAACAATAAACATCCCTTCATAGCCCAACACCCCTTTAATGACCTCCATTCTAGTTGAAACAACAAGCGTCTTCATAAGAAAAAAAGTACAATATTTTTCAAGTTCTGAACTGCACGCGGGTTGCCCAGGCCCCGACAGTTCCAAGCCACAATACTCATAATGTCTGGCGGGGGGCCTACTGAGCAACACCTGCCAATAATTTCTTCAAGTGGGCTGGATTCAAGCCCATTATCATTATCCATAGAAACCTTCGCATAATTAGTACGTCTCATTTTAGAATCATATAAAATCAAACCTTCAGATTCTATATTTTGACTTTTCCCTGTTGGTCAGCAAGGCCAAATTCTCTCCTCTAATTACGTTATTTCCTGTACTACCACGCTCATAAATATTGTCAACTTTCAAAGAAGATGAGTCAACCCCATGACTCTCGACTTCCACAATTATAGCTTAATGATTATTACCATTTTGAGCTGCCACCACAGATGGCCGAACGGAGCAAAGCCACCGCTCCCCAACATTTTTCCCTCCCCCTCTTATGGAGGCTTGCATGAAAGAGCCAGAAGGTTTTTCAACAACAACACCAGAAGGACTATTGAGAAGCTTTTCACAATAAGATTCTGTATGATCAATCATCCCACATATGAACTAAAAGAATTTGATTCGTTCATATTTAAACTCTATCCATAACCAATCTCCGCCCGCCTTCTTAAGTTTCATTTTTCTTCTCAGGTGTTTCCAATATAAATGGAGATCTGAATCCTTAAGTACTCTTTCCATGTACTAGTGAAGTTGTTAGGATCATACTTAACATAGCTTCCCATATGGTTACCAATGTCCCTTGCTACTTTTTCTGAAAAAAAACTACTGGAAGATTATAAGCCTGCAACCACACATCAATAAAAAAACAGGGGAACCTTTGTAGGTTATTCATTTTCCGAGATCCTCCTTGTAATAAGAATGTGGTTTTCAAAATTCCAAAGTCCACCATCTATAACCCTTGTTATGTCTATTTCATGAAAGAATTGGAACATGTGTAGTTGAGATCCCAATTCCTTTATACGCACTCCCCTTATAGGCCACCATACCGACACAACATGTTTTGCATAGCACCAAAATTGATGTTTTTGTCCGTGAGAAATCTGCTAACTAGGCACCATCGAAAATCTTCAGTCACTGGTTCAGTCTCTTCTAAGGCGATCTCCAATCCCTCATCCTCATCGTCAATTGTTGAGGCTACATAGGCATCTGCTAGGTTTTCCTAGCTTCCAAGTTTACTACTAGAAGCCAAAAAGAAAAAAAGAAACAGAGACGTACAAAAAGAAAAGTATAAAAAGTGGAAGGGAAGAGCAGAAAATAAGAGATTAAGGACAAAAACGAAAGATCAACTTGTCACAGAGACAATTCCAACTTAAGTTCTTATAAGAAAGAACTATGATGGTGCTTTTTTAAATTAAAAGAAATCAAAACAAAAACTGCACGCAGGTTCGTGTTTCTACCAATGGTTTCATGCTTCATTTGCTTTTAAGGAATTGATGATAAAACGAAAGCAAGGAATCTTATAATGGAAGACAGGTGGAAAAAGGAAGATACATCTTTTATTTTGTCATGAAGGTGGGACTCTAAAATCAATTATTTTACTTCTGTCTCAAATGATAGTTAATTTGTGATTTATTAATAATTTCTCATATATATATATATATATAAAGTTAATTAATTGTATAAGATAAAAAATTTCACCATATAGTATCTATTTAGCTCAACTTCTAAATAATCACCATGAGAATCAGACACCCGAAACAATATATATATCGTTGGAATAAATAATCTTAACAACAATCCAATTGAAGGTGGTGGCAGTCCTTAATCATCATATGATCTAATCCCTTCTGGGATAACGGTCCAAAATTAGATGCGAGTATAAAACTAACGTGATAAATCGTTTATTTTAAGACAACTAGACACCTCCCTCTAGCTTCCTTGGTGGATAGAAACTTGCGTTTCTGTTGCTAAGGTTAACGGGTCGAGGGCAGGTGAGGAAGAAGAGCAAAGGAGAATAAAAGAGGTATTCTAAAATACCTCCCTTTTGGTTCCTGCCATATAGGAATCATTTGTACAAAAATGGTCAGTAGTTTTGAGTAAACATATGTATGCTACAAAGCCCTCCTCAGATTGTGAAGAACATATGCACGCTCCAAATTAAAGCTCTGCCAACGACCATCAGAGAATGCCCCTTTAGGAGCATGACGGTGGCAAACAAGTGGAGCATCTGTTACCAATAATCCTGGCAAGAACATGTTCCATTACTGAAGCGATGGAACCGATTTCGATCTCGGACAACAATTTCTTTATCAAATTTGCTTGAGACTAGCTTCATGAAATTATGACAATCACGACATGTTCGCAGATTTTTCATGATTCTCATGGTTCTTTTGTCCTTAAAATATAGCAGCGAAAAGGCGACGGCTAACTTTTCACTATGATAGCTAAGACTATGATCTTTCTCCTCTTCTTCAATGTCATGAAATACATTAGAAATATGTGGATTGTAGCCTTCATCTCTAAGACAATCAATAACGCAAGCTAAGAATTTCCTTATTTCCTTTGATTCAGGATGAGAAATATCTCCTGATACAAACTCATGAATTTCGTTGTCTATAGTAAGCAAACTATAGCCGGGTTTCTTGCTAATCCTCTTCTCTCGCATCACAGTTCTAATCTCATCCTTCTCAATTAATCTACCAAGTTCGCCATAAGCATTTGATAGAAGCACATAGTCACCATCATGATAAGGATCCAGCTGATTAATCTTCTCCTTCACTTTCTCTGCCAATACAAGATTATTATGGTTTACACAAGCTCCAAGCAGAGTCCTCCATATAACAGCATTTGGCTTACGAGGCATACTTTCCACAAATTCAAAAGCCTCATGGACCTTGCCTGCGCGGCCTAGAAGATCAACCATACACCCATAATGCTCGAGTGTAGGATCAATGCCATATTCATCCTTAATACTTTTGAAAACTTGCCAACCATCCTCAACAAGGCCTCCATGACTGCAAGCAACTAAGACACCATTGAATGTAATGTGATCAGGTCGCAATTTAGTTTCCTTTTTCATTTCGTAAAACACCCTAACTGCCTCATTACTTCGTCCATGCACTCCAAGTCCATTAATCAAAGCAGTCCAAGTTAACACATTTCTATGTGGCATTTGATGGAACACTCTTATGCAATCATCAACAGAGCCACACCTAGAATACATATCGATCAAAGCAGTACCCAATGGTACAGTGAGCTCCAAATTACTCCTAAAAATATAACTATCAACCCATTTACCCAATTCTAATCCTCCTAAATTCGAAACAGCTGACACAACGCTGAGCATTGTAACCTCATCAGGCTCTACACTCCCATCAATCTGCATTTGTTGAAACAAACTCAAAGCTTCTTGGGCAAAACCGTTGTTATTAAAACAAGAAATCATAGAAGACCATGACACGGTGTCTCTCACAGGCATCTTATCGAACACCTTGAAAGCAATTGTGATTAAACCACAACCACCATAAAAACTAATCAATGAGTTCAGTACATAGATATTAGAATCAAAACCCAGTTTTATGATTAGCGAATGGAGGTGTTGATCATCCATTTGAAGACGAGAACAGGCTTTGAGTACAAAAGGAAAAGTGAAGTGATCAGGTGAGACGCCAGAGCGGCGCATGTTAGAGAAGAGGGAAAAGGCAAGGGAAGGAGAAGAAAAAGCATAAGCTCTGATAAGGGTATTGTATGCGAAGGTAATTTTTGGACCGAACAGTTGATGCATAAACATCCTAAAACGACGTCATCTGCGAGCCTTCACTCTCCCTCAACATTCAACAATGGCTGTTCAACTTATCTTACTGCGTTTCTCTTGAAGCTGGGGGGGGGGCGGAAGTCTCAACGGCGTCGTTTTTGGATTCGAAGGTGGTGACGTGGAATTTTTTTTCACAGGCCTTTCATGGGCCGTGTAGTTGAATATTAGTGACGAAGGCCCATTTTTTCACTAAATGAGGCAGGGTACAAACAAATATTTAACTTTATTTTTTTATTTATAATTTAAATGTATATGGGAAGGGTAATCCTTGACGTTGTAGTGACATGAATGGAGCATCCTCGTGAAATTTCTAAAATACTCTCAACATTTTGAAAGTTATATAGTAATTTTATGTATGCAGTAACGTATACATCTATCATTATCCATATAATTTTAATATAAGATGAATTATAGTTTTCATGATCCTAAGTAAATGATTAAATTGCAATGATTAGATGACATTCTTTCATAATTCATTCAATAATTTATTTAGTAATTAGAGTTACAATTATTTATTTTATTATTGTATAGTATTTTTTTTCCAAAATGGAACAAATTTTTTGAAACATAACAAACGAAATTGTAAAAAAAAATTATATGCTATATTATTATTCATGTAACCAGGCTGAAGTGGTGTGGTGGAATTTTTTTCACTATAAATAAATTTTGAATTCATAATTTATTCATAAAATTTTTTGAAAAGGTTAGTTGTCAGTGTTAGTATAAATGAGCGGATCGAATCCTGATCACTACCTTCTTCATGCACAATAGGAATGCCATTGCACTAAAAGGGTGCAGGCTTATCACTTATGAGTGTGAAGCCAGTAAAACACATGACATGTGATTACTGCCTTTTTTGAGTTCCCTCGAGCAGCCCAACTGTAATATGCGACTGATTGAGTGAGTGAGTGAGCGATTGATGATCTGTGACTGATTAAGACAATTGCACAGTTTCTTAGCTGATTTTGATACTGATATACCAAGCAGAAAATGACGCAGAAGCTATATATATATATAAATACATATATACATATATATATATATATATAGCTGTGGTTCAAAAGTGACACTTCTATGAAGAGAAGCATTGATTGTAATCAGCCATAAAAGCTGATCTTAAAGCACGTTACCAGAACAAGAAACAAAAAAGATTGATATCAGCATAAACAGCTGCAAATTTCACCTACGACTCCAATTCCATTAATTTTGTTCATGTAAAATCACAACCAGACAAAATTCAGCAAAAGAGAAAGATAGCAACAAAAAGGAAAAAAAAAAGTAAAAAAGAATGAACTCTACACATCAACAGACAAGCAAGGAACAGTAGACTATATAGCAACTTTTTTTTGTTTCTTCTTTTCAGTCCAGTAGCTCCACTAGTAGCAGACTAGCAGCAGTGTTGTAGCCTGCATGTTAGCTTGGTTTTTAGAAAAAATCCCCAGATGAAGATTGTACCCAAAGAAAAAATAAATATTGATTATGGACCCAAATCAAATTAAAGTTGTTTCCTTCAATTCTGCATTGGGTATCTAACTCCAGCTGCCAGTACTCTCTGTTGCTCTAGCTGTTTTTTTTTTTTTACAGTGAACAAGAAAGTAGTCATTAATATAAAGTTGTTGTATTTGTGTATCAAAAATACCAAACAAGAAAGGACAAATAGAGACAGAGAAGAATCGTACTTGAAACAGCTCGTGCAGCTTGTTCTTGAGGTAGCAGTACTCATGCTCTAGTAGCTCCAAACCTCTTAAACACCTGATGGTGAAAAAAGTAATCTTTTTTAGTACTAGCCAGCAACTTTAACATTTGGCAAAGACTTGAATCGTGTCCCTTTATCCAAAGGAATTGTACAAAAGCGATATCATTCTCATTTTTTAAATTAGATCAAATTAATTTCATAATTTAAGGCCCTGCAGTTGCACGACTTTCTCCTCGACAATGCTTCGAGAAATTAATAGTGGGGTGAGAGAGGTGCTTTTTTACCCTGCACGATTATTCTGCTCAGAAGCGGCGCGAAAGGCTACACACACATTTCTGACTCGTTTGGCACCAATACTGGAGCTACTTCCCATAAATTGATTCAGATGGATTCCCATTTTCTTGTAGTCCGAGCACTCTCTATCCATCCTGTCCCATCAAAATTGCCACCCATTATTTACTCCATTTTTACACTACTACACTGTAGTACTATAGCTACTACCAAATTCAAGAGAAGTAGGGTGGAGATCATCAGGTGAAATGGTGTTAATTTATAAGTCCATAAGATAGAAATTTACTAGCAACCCACCGTCCTCCAAGCTAATGAGCGATCGACACAAAAGTCAAAATGTGGGCTTGTGCGCGTGCAAAAATGAAGACAAACCCAAGGAAAAAGGAAAGGTGAAAACTAAAAGAGACCATAGACAAAAGAATTAAGTTGAGACTTGAGTTGCATGTGAAAAGAAAAAGAAAAAGAGAGAAGATTATAATGATGGGGTTGTATAAAAAGATGGTTATGGTGAAATTACAGACTTACAGTAACCCTCTAAGATTTCTCAAGAGCTTCTCTGACTCATGGAAGTAGATGTTAACAACTTCAGATACAAAGTTTGGAGAAGTTTCATCTTGGAGCTGCTGTAGCTGCAAGAATTGCTCGTCCAGCACTCCCTAAAACATAATCAATTCATCATCTCCATTAAATTATACTAACAAATTAGCAATAAGCAAAAGGTAGTATATATACACTAAAAAGAATTACCAGAGAGGTGGTGATTACCTGGTGGAAGAGAAGTGCAAGTAAACGGTTCATATCGGCTCGTAACCGATCCGCACCGAACCCAAGCATCCACACAGGAAGACCCGTTTTGGCTAAAGATAAATAATGACTTTGACGAAAGAAGCTGGAGGAGTTGTTGGTGTTTTCGGTTTGAGTGTCAGGTTTAGGGTTTTGTGTAGAAGTGTATGAATGTGTGATTTTGGTATCCAGGAGACAAAATGAAAGAGAAGGGTAAGGACATGTATTTAAAGGGTAGCATTTGGTGGCTTCTTCTTGGACCCCCACCACCATACATACACATACACATCCACATTCACAAAGACTAAACAATTCTTTAAGATTATTACATCTCTGTAACAAAAGAATGTACCACACACATAAATGTTTTTTTTTTTTTCATTCAAACAATGTTGCATAAGCGCCATTTAATTTTTTATAAATGAGTTTTTTATGCTAAATTGTAGAAGTTATTTGAATGTATTCTTTAATTACTGTTATTAAGAACTCATAAAATTTTAATTAATCTAGTTTAATTTGAATGTAAAGTAAAAAATTTTCAATAATTAATTAATTTAATTTAACCGTATAACCTACGACTTAAATTTAAAATAGATAAAGATTTGTGTGGTGGCATGCGATACTATAGTGTGTCATGGTCCGCAACACAATGATCATTATGCCTTCGGTTTAAATTTTTTTTATTAAAATTTTTAAAAAATTTATAGACTACGAGTGTTTAAATCCTTACACGA
>CATIWM010393423.1:0-24634 GCA_949671775.1 Mallotus repandus
TGACAAGAATCATAAACTCAAGCCAAAGGAATCAAGAAATTAAGCTAAAAAGAATCAAAAAAGAAAACCAAATTACCTTGTTTATGAAGAGACTAGAGCTGTGATTGGAGAAGCGGAGGTCTTGATGTAGATTGAAGTAGGCGGCTGCTGTAGAAGACGATGAACGGTGAGGGGTGACTGTAGTCAGCTGGTGGATTGCGTTGAGGTTGCTCTAAGAGCCGTCGAATCTTACTGATTCTCTCATCAGTGGCGAATCTTGCAAATGTGAGGGCGCGGGCGACAGAAGTAGAAGAAGAAGATGATGAACGGTGAGGGCGAGGGGGACAGAAGTAGAAGAAGAAGATGATGAACGGTGAGGGTGATGGTGGCGGTGACCGGTGACCGGAGAACTAGGCGGCTGCTGAGGTTGGATAAGTGATATGAAAATCAAGAGAAATAGGTTTTTTTTTTTTTGGCCATAAGAAAAGAGAATTAAGGATTTGCTAGAGTTTCCAAAACTACGTCAAAACTATGTAGTTTTATTATTAGAGATAAATTATTTAATTATAACATTAATAACTTGTTATAATACAAATTACTTAGTAATCTTAAATACCCATTCATAATGTTAAACTATGTAGTTTTAGACTTTTAATTTTACACTAACTGATATATTTTATTATTATTATCATTTATATTTTTATTTTTATTTATCTTATGAAATTGTATAGTTTATTGTTAATTTATATATTTAGAAATAATATCTAATAAATTAAAAATAAGAAAGTATATTTTTTTACTTTATTTATACTAATAGTATTAAAAGTTTTAATTAAATTGTACTTTTAAATTTTATTTTAATATTCATAGTAAAATAACTTGAACATAGTTATCAATTTCACTATAAAAAGTTTTATTTATAATATTAAAATTTTATTATATTATCACATATTTATATACACACAAATATGATATATTTGCATAATAATTAATAAATTAGTATATATATAAACATATATGATATATATCTATATATATAATTAATAAATTAGTACTTATAAAAAAAAATTTATTATGTGGCCCTCAAACTTTCATAATTTGTTTCATTGAGTCTTTATACATTTATTGTGTTTTGAAAGACCTTTAAATATTTATTTGATACACATCAAATCCTTAAACATTTATTTAATACAACATTGAACCCTTAAATATTTATTTGATACAACATCGAACCCTTAAACATTTATTTGATACACATCAAATCCTTAAACATTTATTTAATACAACATCGAACCCTTAAACATTTATTTGATACAACATCAAACCCTTAAACATTTATTTGATACAACATCGAACCCCTAAATATCAATTCTACTTTTTGTTTTCTTTGTTAAAATAGGGTTCAATGTTGTATCAAATAAATGTTTAAGGGTTTTTCAAAAGACAATAAAAATCAGAAAGTAGAATTGATATTTAAGGGTTCAATATTGTATTAAATAAATGTTTAAGAGTCTTTCAAAACACAATAAATATATAGAGGCTCAATGAAACAAATCATATAAGTTTGAGGGCCACATAATGGGTTTTTCCTACTTATAACCTAAAAATATATATTAAGTGATCAATTAGTAATTGTTCAATTGCTAGTATAATTAATTTTAAAATAATATTAAATTTCATTTATAACATATAATTATAAACTTGATTATTAATTAATTAATATATATATATATAATTAGTACTTATAACCTAAACATATATATTAAATGAGCAATTAGAAATCAAGTTTAAAATTATGTGTTATAAATGAAATTTAATGTATATATTTGGGACAGTTCGGTTTTCAGTTTGGAGAACTCATGTTCTCCAGACCCTCTCCATTAAAAATTTTCAGGATCTGAGCAAGATTGAGAGCTTGGAGGTGTTGAATCTCTCAAACAATAACCAGACTGGTTTTATTCCGGCAAACTTCCAAAACTATGCTCGGCCTGTCCTAGCTTCATCTTAGTCAAAAGGAGAAGAGAAGAAGAGGAGTATGAGGCGGTGCTGAATCACTCATGCAAAGAAGACGAGAAGAGGAGTGCGGTGCGGATGCAAATGACGAAGCCTAGGGCGAAGATCATGATGGTGCAGCTAGGGTGACGATGATGATAGTGAGGGATGTAAATGCAGAAGGCCAGGAGAGCGGGCGGCGAAGGTTGGCAGCACTATGTCAATAATATGTAGCAAAATAATAATTATAATAATATTGTTTATCTCATTAATTTTAAATAATATCAATAAGATTATATTGTTATTAATAATTAATAAGTTATTAAATATAATAATATTATTTAGCTCATTAATTTTAAATAATATCAAAAAGATTATATTACTTACTAAAAAATAATTAATAAGTTATCAAATATGATAATAGCAACATATTTTAATTAAAAATTATAAAATTGTAAATTATACAATGTTAATTTTTTTATTTAAATATTTTTAGTTTAAATTGAAATATAATGGGTATTCCACATTTTTACTTCTTGTTGATAATAATAATAATTTTCTTATTTCTCATAGTTTAAGTTTAAAATGTGTTGTAATGGACATTCCACATTCTTATTTGTTAATTGAATTATTTGAAACTAATGCAATGTTAATTTTTTATTTTTATATCTTAAGTTCAAATTGTAATATAATAAACATTTCATATTTTGACTTGTTAATTGAATAATAGTAGTAGTAGTAACAATGATAATAATATTAATAATAATAAAATTAATGAAAATATTTTGTTAACAATTTATTTATTTTATTTTAATGACAGAACATATTAATTTTTATCATATATTATTATACAAATGTATATTACTTAGCAATATAATTATAAGTATACAAATGTATGCACAGGCTGCTCTTTGTTTTTCTGGTCTGCAAGAGTAGGTTACCGCTTCAGACTTTTTTATCTCATGTTCTTTGTTTGAATTATTATCATTCATCTATTTTCAAAAAAATATTTATATTTAATAGTCTAAATAACTTATAAAATTTATTCAAAGTTAAATAATATTTTTATCAAAATAAAAAAAGGAATTAAAAATTTAAAATTATTCAAAAAGTTTATCAAATTTAATAAAAGTTTAATTTAACTATAGCCAACTTCATACATTTAATAATAAGATAAAAATTTAAACAAAAAGTTATAAATTTTATTTATAGCAACATAATTTTCTTAATCAAGAAAATTTACAATGCAACTTTTATTAGTTAAACATGTTTCGAATTCGAATTATGATATATATGGTAATATTGAATTAATTATTAATTTTTTTTTATTATTTTGACAAATGGAATTAGTAATGGTTTAAAAAATAGACATAAATTATTTTTTTTAAACATTTTTCCTGGATTATTTTTCTAACAAGGCGGGTCCCACAAACACGAACAAAATGTCCAAAACTCCAAAATCCGTAATCGGATGGTCCACATTAAGTGATTCCCGGGTCGACACATCCACCCAATCCACCAAATAAACTAAAAAAATAACTTTAACGCAGCGTCACTCGGTGGCACACCTCCGTAAATAAGCCAAAAATTCAATGGCAAAATTTCCAACCATCCCCCAACCTCACCGTAGACAGACTTCACTAAACTGCCACTACTGGTCTCTCTCTCCCCCTCTTTCACGCACAAGCACACACATCATCATCTTCTTCTCCGTCAATCTATCGTTGCCCGAAATTTTCTCTAAACACACCGATTTATCCTCTCATTTTTTATTTAGCGACGCTTCGCCGCTAAATCTATATCCCTTTCTCACTTCACTTCTACTTTAATTAAATTTAGATTTAGCGACACTCAGTGTTAGTGAGTGTGTGTATATAATTTTAATACTAATCGGAGTCAGATCTGAGCGCAGCGGCATCAGATCTGGTAGGTTAAAAAATGGAGGAAGCGATAGAAATGGCGCGTGCGAAGGACACGAAGGAGAGAATGGCAGGAGTAGAGAGGCTATATCAACTTCTAGAAGCGTCGCGGAAGAGTTTGAGTTCTTCGGAAACGACGTCGCTCGTCGATTGTTGTTTGGATCTTTTGAAAGATAATTATAATTTTAAAGTATCTCAAGGTGCTTTAATGGCTTTAGCTTCTGCTGCTGTTTTATCTGGTGAACATTTTAAGTTGCATTTCAATGCGCTTGTTCCTGCTGTTGTTGAACGTTTAGGCGACGCTAAACAACCTGTTCGCGACGCTGCTAGGCGTCTCTTGTTAACTTTAATGGAGGTACGTCGTGGCCGTGCCAGTTTTGTTTTGTTTTGTTTTTTTGCAATTATGAGAACATAGATTTTAGTTAATATTTTTTATTATTATTTGCCTTTGCTTGCTCTTAATATATGTGTTGAAGTTCTCATTAATTGCTGATTCCTAATTAGATGAATGGGGGCAAGCCACTTAGCTTTTAATACTGATGTCTTATTGAGTAATTGCTCTTTACTACTGCTTTCAGCTAAAATTTTTCCCAATTTACACTGAAGTTATGGGCCTTTAATGATTTTTGAACATTTGAAATCACTGTTTTGATAAAATTGGAATGTGTTTACGTTGTGTCTACCAAGTTGGTGAAAGAAGATCTGTGATTTGAAGTGGTAGTACTTATTTTTGTTATGTATTAATTGTCGGGTGTTAGATTTTAGTAGAGATTAGAATTCTTTGTCACTTGGGGATAAAAATGGGTTCACACCAAGTGAAAGTTGATGTGGGGAGAGACCCTGGTGTTTTAGAGCTAGATTGCCTATGTTACTTGGTCATTTTCTATCTTCTCATTCTAGAGATGCTTAAATTTCACTTTTATTCTAGAAAAGCTTAAATTTTACTTGAACGAGATGATTTGTTTTAGAGAATAATAAAATAATATCATTGTTGTTGACATAATTTAATTTATTTATTTAAGCAGGCATGTTGTTGATGTTAAACTGGAACATTTTATCTGTGATTGTGAAAGTTGGAAAGATATGTTTTGAACTATATAGGACATTGCAATTCTCTGCTTTCCAACAATATTGTGACTATACATGTGGTTGCTAAATTATTATTATTTTTTTATTTTGATAAAAGTAATTTTGGTATTTGTATATAGCCTTCTTTTTGAGCTTCAAAGTTGCTGCAACTGACATTTTGGGTTTTGAAGTGGCATTGGAAAAATGAATTCACTTCTCATGTCTTTTCTGCCTTAATCAATTTAGATTTTCCTTTAGGAAGTGTTTTAGGGTGTTGCTTGTTAGGATTGCAACTTACCTAGGTATTGTTTTGCTTGAAATAGTTATGATTATCAGATTCTCAGATATTGATACATTGACTGTACTACCGAGGATATAGGAAAAATAACCAGGAGGAGGAGTTGATTTAATATGTGTTCATTTTCAGGTTTCTTCACCAACAATCATTGTTGAGAGAGCTGGCTCTTATGCCTGGATGCACAAAAGTTGGCGGGTTCGAGAAGAATTTGCTAGGACTGTCACGTCTGCGATTGGTCTTTTTGCTTCAACCGAGCTTCCCCTTCAGCGAGCTATACTTCCTCCTGTATGATTCTGATGCATCAGACTGCTTTTTTGTGCATGAATGATTTCTTGTGCAAGATAAAATTAATTTCTTGAATTTTCTTTTGTTTTCAGATTTTACAGATGTTGAATGACCCAAACCCTGGTGTTAGGGAAGCTGCTATATTGTGCATTGAGGTTAGTGCTACCTGTGGCATGTTCATTATTGCACTAACACAACTTAATTAAGCGCCGCACGTATCTGTTTAGGATATGAAGTCCTGTTCAGATTAATCCAACTTTTATCTTTCAGGAGATGTATTTGCAGGCAGGGTCTCAGTTTCGTGATGAGCTTCACCGCCATAATATTCCTATGTCTATGGTGAGTATTTTACCAGCACTAACATGGATTTTTGCAGTTCTTTTTTTAATTTAATGTCTGGTTCTAGATTGATTTCGCCATGGTTTTAGATGAATATTTTATTGTGTGAAAATTTCTTTCTTAATTAGTTTAAATGTCATCATTGGCGTTGCTTCACACATAAAAAGGTCATGTCACTTTATTTTATCTTTTTAAGATTCTTTAGCACAAATGTGAGTGCAGATGAAAGATATTAATGCTAGGCTAGAGAAGATTGAACCACAAGTACGCCCCTTGGATGGAGCTACTGGGAATTTTGTGACTGGAGAGATGAAGCCTGTGAACCTTAACCCCAAAAGAAGTAGTCCAAAGGCTAAGAGTTCCACAAGAGAGGCGTCTCTTTTTGGAGGTCAGCTTTCTTTCATCCAGGTTTTTTTTTGAGAATCAGTGTGCATGTGTGCATTTCTTACAGGTGTAATCATTTAAGATCATTAGTATTTTAATGTGCTGTTTGTTGTGGAGTTAATTGTAATCAGTTTTTATTGACTGAAGGTAACTGTATCTAGGCTTTCTGATTCAATTTTTTTTTTTTTATTCTGGTTGCAAAAGGATTTGTTCATTCAGTGGCATGAAGTTATATTTGAGAGATCTTTACCATTTGTTGCAGAAATGAGAGAATTGCAATAACTAATGATATTTGTGGTGATCTCAGTTGCAATTTGGATTTACTTTTTTGCAGGAGAAAGTGACATCACAGAGAAACCTATAGAGCCAATTAAGGTTTACTCAGAAAAAGAGCTAATTAGGGAGGTTGAGAAAATTGCTTCTACCCTTGTTCCAGAAAAGGATTGGTCTATCCGCATAGCAGCCATGCAGAGAGTTGAAGGTCTTGTTTTAGGAGGTATGTACTTTTTCTTCTCCGTCCTCCATGTCCTCTCTGCATGCATGTGCCTGTTCTATTTTCTATGTATTTTTAATATCATTAGTGTAACAAATATAGCAGTATTTACTTATTATCAAGAAGCTCTTGTTTTTCCAATAATTGTTTTTCTTTTTTGTGAGCTGCAATTGTGGTTGATTGAGTATTCATTAATACAGTAGGTTCTCTTTTCACTTCCATTTCTTTTGTTCTTTATCCTGCTTTGCATGTTGGAAGGAACCCAGCATGGGCCTTCTAAATGCATTGTGTGCTCGTTTAAATTTTTTTTTCTCAAGTAAGGAATATTGAAATCCCCCTTGTTCCAGGTGCTACTGATTACCCTTGCTTTCGGGGACTTTTGAAGCAACTTGTTAGCCCCCTAAGCACACAGTTATCTGATCGAAGGTCAAGTATAGTGAAGCAGGTAATTGAGGTTCTCTTTTGTTAATGGTTTGTAAATTTTTTTTTTTCTGTTATTTCTTTGAGGACATTGGTTCATGGTTTCTATAGTCTGTCCATGAGTTTAACAGGAAAATGCTTTCATATTGATATCCTCATATCCTCTTAGTTGATGGTTTCCTTTTGTCGAGATAATTCTGCTAGTCACTCATTCTGTAATTATTTATAAGATGTGTCGATGATATTGAATGGACATCAGCAAGCTTTGAACGATCACTGCATATGAATTGACTCTTTCATTTGCTAGAGCCACTTGTGACATGAAGGTCAAGAAAAAACCATTTTTTAATCCAAAATGATTGATGAAATCTTGCTTGGTTTCAACTTTTAATTCTCTTCTAGGATGCCAAGTGAAAATACTTAGAGTGCATGCTTAAAAAGACAAGCTCAGATGGCAGTTGTTGCTGTTGTGCTTTGTTCTTGTATCTGGAATTATTTTGATAGTTAGGGTTTTTGTTGAAAAATTGGTGTAACTGGATTTGCTGGACTTGAAGGAACTTGATCATTTTCTTAATGCTCCTTGGAAACCTGAGGCCACTTCTAGCTAATGCTAATTTAATTTTTTTCATTATCCTAGGCTTGTCATCTGTTATGCTTTTTATCAAAGGAACTCTTGGGAGATTTTGAGGCGTGTGCTGAGCTGTTTATTCCTGTAAGTTTCTTCTTCTACCTCTTCTACTTTTTTTCACATATAGACACAAAATCTTGACTATTTCATGTTAATATTCTAAAAATGTTATGTTAATTTATGTTATGATAATCAGGTCCTTTTCAAGCTGGTTGTGATTACTGTCCTTGTAATTGCAGAATCTGCAGATAATTGCATAAAAACAGTAATGTGTTTTTCTTTGCTTCTCAGTTTCGACAATTGTAATTGCCTTTTAGATGTGGTTCTCTGATGCATTCTTTTCTTGTTTCAGATGTTGCGCAACTGCAAAGTTGTCCGTGTGCTTCCTCGCATAGCTGATTGTGCAAAAAATGATCGTAATGCGGTCCTTCGTGCACGGTATGTCTATTTGACTTGCTCTCTAGAATATTGCTTTATGGCATTACAATCCATTTTGGTCATTTTTCTGTTTATCTTCTTTTGTATTGCAGATGCTGTGAATATGCTCTGTTGATACTTGAACATTGGCCTGATGCTCCAGAAATACAGAGGTCGGCTGATCTTTATGAAGATATGATAAGGTGTTGTGTGGCAGATGCTATGAGTGAGGTACATGCACTGAGAATTCTTCAACTACTCGATGCTTGTGGATAGATGTAGCTTTGCTGTCTGCTGGCTTTCTCATCCTAGGGGAGTGGTGATGACATGTGCTTTTTCATGTTTCCAGATTCAAAATTTAAATCTCTAAGTCTTTATGTATGTAAGTGTTTATTTCTGAGTTAGTAGTGAGGCATCATTAAGAGCCCTTTGATTTGTAGATTTAGCTTCAGGGATGTGCTTGAGAATGGATTACTAGTCTCAGAATGATGGATGGCAAGATTTGGCAGTATTCGACAATTTTTCTTGTACATTGAAAAGATAAAATTTTAGACTGGGAGGGGCATACCTATAACTAGTTAATTCAGTATCTAATTTAGCAGTATCGAGGAGAGTAGGATCTTGTGGGGCTGTTGAAAATTATTAGAGTATTTCTGAATATTTCACTGAACATGTATTTAACCAGAGATGCTGATGTGAGGGATTTTGACGATGCTAATAGGTGTAGGGTTGTGCAAATACGGAGCTCAGTCTTCTGATTGGTTGCTGCTGGAAAATCTTATGTCTGTGGTGTAACTTGGCAGGTACGGGCAACTGCAAGAATGTGCTACAGAATGTTTGCAAAAACTTGGCCAGAGCGTTCCCGTCGCTTGTTTTCATCCTTTGATCCTGCTATTCAACGGGTATGCCTTTCTTTTTTTTTTTGGTAATCAATTGAATGTGTCTATGTCGCTTCTGTTTCTAGGATACTTTTCTCCTTTTAACTTAACGTTTTCTTTTCCATACAGATTGTTAATGAAGAGGATGGGGGATTGCATAGGCGACATGCATCTCCTTCTCTCCGAGATAGAGGTGCACAATTGTCATTCACTTCTCAAGCATCTACTCCTTCAATCTTGCCTGGATATGGAACTTCTGCAATTGTCGCAATGGATAGAACTTCAAGCTTGTCTTCTGGGACATCTCTGTCGTCTGGCCTGCTGTCACAGACAAAGACCCATGGTAAAGGTGCTGAACGTAGTCTGGAAAGTGTACTGCATGCAAGCAAACAGAAGGTCACTGCAATTGAGAGCATGCTTAGAGGTCTGGAATTATCTGACAAACAGAATCATTCGACTCTTCGTTCATCTAGTTTGGATCTAGGTATCACTTGACTTTCCCTATAAAATTCTCTTTTCATCTGAAAAACTAATTTTTTATAATGCTATATATCTGCTGAAATGAATGGTGATTTAAAGTTTGAATAACTTTGTGAGCGGCTGAATTTTTCTCTTATTGCCCCTAGTGCAGGAGTTGACCCTCCATCATCTCGTGATCCACCATTCCCAGCTACTGTTCCAGTTTCTAATCATCTCACAAATTCCTTAAGTTTAGAATCAACTACAACTAGCATCAATAAAGGTAGTAACCGCAATGGTGGCTTGGTTTTGTCTGACATTATCACTCAAATTCAAGCTTCTAAAGATGCTGCTAAATTATCTTATCAAAGTATGGCAACTGAGTCCCTGCCAGCATTTTCATCATACTCAGCTAAGAGGGCTTCTGAAAGACTCCACGAAAGAGGTTCCATTGAAGAGAATAATGACATTAGGGAGGCTAGACGTTTTGGAAATTCACACATTGACAGGCAGTATATAGATATGCCTTACAGAGATGTAAACTACCGGGATTCTCAGAACAGTCACATTCCCAATTTCCAGAGGCCACTCTTAAGAAAGCATGCAACTGGACGAATGTCTGCTGGGAGGAGGAGGAGTTTTGATGACAGCCAACTTTCACTTGGTGAAATGTCAAATTACATAGAAGGTCCAACATCTCTTGCTGATGCACTCAGTGAAGGACTTAGTCCAAGTTCTGACTGGAATGCTAGAGTTGCTGCTTTCAATTACCTCCGGTCCTTGCTGCAGCAAGGTCCTAAAGGTATTCAGGAAGTTGTCCAGAATTTTGAGAAGGTAATGAAGCTTTTTTTCCAGCACTTGGATGATCCCCATCATAAAGTAGCACAAGCGGCTCTTTCTACACTTGCAGATATTATTCCCTCTTGCCGAAAGCCCTTTGAGAATTACATGGAAAGGATCTTGCCCCATGTTTTTTCAAGATTAATTGATCCCAAAGAACTAGTCAGGCAACCTTGCTCAACTACTTTAGAAATTGTTGGCAAAACTTATAGTGTTGATACACTTTTACCTGCATTGCTCCGCTCACTTGATGAACAAAGATCACCAAAGGCCAAATTGGCTGTTATTGAGTTCACTATCAGTTCCTTTAACAAGCATGCTATGAATTCCGAGGGTTGTAGTAATACAGGCATTTTAAAATTGTGGCTGGCTAAGTTGACACCCCTAGTCCATGACAAAAATACTAAGCTCAAGGAGGCAGCTATCACTTGCATTATTTCAGTTTACACCCACTTCGATCCAACAGCTGTGCTTAACTTCATTCTTAGTTTGTCAGTTGAAGAACAGAATTCCTTGAGACGGGCTCTTAAACAGTACACTCCTCGTATTGAAGTGGATCTAATGAACTTTTTGCAGAATAAGAAAGAGCGACAACGTACTAAGTCTTCTTATGACCCTTCTGATGTTGTTGGAACATCTTCAGAGGAAGGATATATTGGCTTGCCAAAAAAGAGTCATTTCTTTGGAAGGTATTCTGCTGGTTCTATTGACAGTGATGGCGGAAGGAAGTGGAGTTCTACTCAAGAATCAACCTTGATCACTGGAAGTACCAGGAATGCATCTTCTGATGAAACTCAGGAGAACTTGTATCAAAATTTTGATAACAGTTCTGATGTTGATGTTCATAGTTCAAAAACTAGGGATTTAACCTACGTGGTCAATTCAACTACACAGAACATCGCTTCCCGGGTTGGCCGTCTTGAAAATGTGGACAATAACTTAAATTTGGAGGGCTTATCTACTCCCTGTCTGGACATTAATGGGCTGCTGACTTCTGAAACCGTGGTGGATGCTGAAAATCTTGGACATGATAATGATGCCTCACTTGACTTGGACCTTAACCAACATAAGCCTGCAGCTGTAAAGATCAGCTCTTTGCCAGATTCAGGTCCTAGCATTCCCCAAATTCTCCACCTGGTGAGATCGACACTCCAATGATTTCTGCATTAATAATTAAACTTATTATTAAAAATTGTTTATTTTGATAAAACTATTTCATTCTGTGGAAAGAAATTGATGTTTTGCAAGTTGTGAAGATCTACCGCCTTCTTTTTGTAGATTTGCAATAGTAATGATGAAAGTCCTATATCAAGTAAGCGTGGTGCGCTGCAGCAGTTAATTGAGGCATCTGTGGCTAATGATCACTCTGTTTGGTCTAAAGTATGTTCATTTTACTTTTATCCACTTCTCTTGTTACACGCACGTTTCTTATTAGCTCCGTCAAAAAGTTATTGGTCATGTTTGAACATCTGTATCTTGAAATGTTCCTTCATTTGGTATACTATATATAATATATATTATTTTACTTTAAACATAGTATATATTATTTTACTTTGAAAATGATATTGTAGTTTTATATAAAAAGAGAAATTATGTCATAGCATCAGAAGAGGAGGAGAACTTGGAACACACTATCAGTCCTAATTAAGCCAGCCCTGAGCGTGTAAATTTTTTATTAACACTCTCTACTTTGTATATATTAACCTAAATTATTTTGTCATGCAACTATTATTTATGGCTTTGGATAACTAGAATACAATATATATGGCTATGCTATTTATTAATATATATATGGCTTTGGACTTCTAGGATTAAGGGCCATATGGTTAACAGTTACTACTTACTAGGATCTTGCAGTTTGGTCTCTTGAAAGAAGAGGCTTCATTAATTCCAATCAAACTTCTGTGTATTGCTACTTTTGTCTGCTATTTGCAGAGTTCTTTAGCGCAAGAAATTCCTTTTTAAAATCTAGCTAATTATCAACTCTGTACTGAGCTGCTAAGCACATTAAATATTCTTTGTATGTGATCTTTAGTTTCTATTGCTCTGTGATGTTATTTGTTTGCCATTTCAAATTGAACAAATTTTTTGTCCCTCTGAACTTATAGTTACTATATAATGTTTTCCCACTCATTTGGTTTTATGCTGATGATTACTGTCATTTGCAGTATTTTAATCAAATTTTGACTGCCGTACTTGAAGTGCTGGATGACAATGAGTTTTCAATCCGGGAACTTGCACTTTCACTGATCATTGAAATGCTCAAAAACCAGGTATGTATATTAATTTCATTTTTCAATACTTTTCTTTTGGTGTATTCATTGTTGTATTAATAGTTATTGATAATTTATTTTTCTGTTGTCATGTTTACAGAAAAATGCAGTGGAAGATTCCATAGAGATTGTGATTGAAAAGTTGCTTCATGTTACCAAGGATGTTGTTCCGAAAGTAACTTTCTTTAAAAGAAATTTTTGTAATATTATTTCTTTTATCTTTGCTTTCTTGTCTTAAATCTTTATTGCTCCGTGTTCAGGTTTCTAATGAAGCTGAGCACTGCTTGAGCATTGTGCTGTCTCAGTATGATCCATTCAGATGTTTGAGTGTATGTAGTTCTGAAACTCCTAGCATGTGCCTGTCATCGCTCAGATTACTTGAACATCTCAAAGAACTAAGGAATTCTTGGTTGTTTTGTTATTAATTTCTCTGAAGTTGTAGTTAACTGATGCAGTCAATATCTGATGTTGCAGGTCATTGTTCCGTTATTGGTTACTGAAGATGAGAAAACTCTTGTAACATGCATTAACTGTTTGACAAAGGTATGCTATTTTATGGCTTATACATTTGTATATATAGTTCAGCAACTTACAACTGTATTGGTATTGGAGCATGTATTATATTAAGCCCTTTGTTTCTCTCTTCAGCTTGTGGGCCGGCTCTCACAAGAGGAATTAATGACTCAGCTACCATCATTTTTGCCTGCCCTTTTTGAAGCTTTTGGAAACCAGAGTGCAGATGTTCGGAAGGTAATAGAAATGCTTTCTGTTTGATCATAACTGGTCGTGCTTTCTTACTCTTCTTCAAATGTGGGACTGAAGCCTGATCCGTATCATGTACTGGGATTACTGTCAATAATATTGTGCAAGACATCTTATTATCAACTGTTATCTTGAATGCGCCGTAGTCAAATATGAGTTTCTTGTTCTCTTTCCTTTTTGAATCTGTTTCTGCAGTATAATATTTTTTATTTGTTGTTTGTTTGGGTGGTACAGACTGTTGTTTTCTGCCTGGTAGACATTTATATTATGCTTGGGAAGGCATTTCTGCCATACTTGGAGGGGCTTAACAGTACTCAGTTGCGGCTGGTGACCATTTATGCAAATCGGATTTCGCAAGCCAGAACAGGTACTGCAATAGATGCTAGCAACAATTAGAATTTGGTTGGTTGAGGATGTAATTGTGTGTTTGGGGGTGTCGGCTTATCCTTTTGTTCTGTCTTTTGTATATTTGTGTGAATGCATTTGTGGGAGGTTCTTTTTGTCATGTGTCTTCTCTTCTTAGATATTTATTCTTAATTCTTTTTTTCCCCTCTCCTCCCATCGTTTTTTTTTCCTTATAGCTCTCTGTGTTTGCCATTGTTTGTTTTTTGGAGGGAAGAGTACTTTTTAGTGGAAACAGACATTATTTTGCATATATTGTAATTGATATTTTCAAAAGAAAGTCTTAGCAATATGGAAGAAAGAATTTTTTTAGTCGCCCGAGAATCAAGTTGTAATTGATTGTAGTACTGGAATTTTTGTTTCCAATATTAGTATTCTTGACGAAAAGAATTGTGCCTGGCATTTAATTTTAGAAATTCTAAATTAATCAAATGGACTGTTTTGTGAACTCTGCTCTGCTGGGGATAGAAAAGGCAAACTCTTAATGAAGTGAAAACATGTTTTCCTACTCGGACCGGATTCAAAGCAATTATTATCTGCAACTAAAACTCGTAGAGCTGCAGAAAACAAACAAGTGAAATTAGCTTCTGCGAATATTAGCTTCCATCACATCACAGGCAACAAAACCTATGCCTTTGAAACAAGAAGGAAAATGTAAAGATTGCTATTGAAAAAGGTTTCAACATGACGTTGTTTTACCGTAAGAATGCTTAACAACAGCAGGAACTAAATGCTCTTGAAGTGTGAAGCAAAAGTTGAGCTGTTCTTGAGATGAATTCTTAAAAATAAACATCAAGACAAGAATGCTACTTATGCTTTGTGCTTTAGGCGGTTTTAATTGATCTACCTTTGAGGGCTGAAGAAAAAAGGCATAATAATCTGTAAATATTGAAAACCTGAGGTGGCAACATTGACTTGATTAGTTGCAGCAGCAGCAATATGTTGTGCACTGCCTTAAATAAAACCATCTATGCAAATATGGAAAGTTATTTTTCAGGTTACATTCAACCATTGTTATGTGAAAAATCTAAGTGAACGGTGATTTGCAGAGTATTGTCTCTTCAAAAGCAATAGTTCCATAAATTAGCTTCTGTCGAGATAAAATTGTGCAGCATGCGACGGTTAAACTTCAAAAGGATAATCTAACCTAATAAATTATCTTTGCTTACAGATCTAACTTACCTAGAATGGTAAAATTTTACTATTTTAAAAAAGAAAAAATAAAGTTTGCGCGTGCGCAGTACACTCTCTTATGCGATGATCATTGTAGATATCAATTTTGTATAATTTAATGTCAAGGATGCAGAAAATCTGAGATATTACTCAAAAGAACTAAAAGAAAATCTGGCTATCAGATTGCACGCATCTCCTGCTAGAGCTACTTTCGACGCGCCATCTTGATTTCTATGTTCTCCCTTATTTCTATTGTCATCACATTTGCCCCTTGAAATTCTTACACAAATGGAAGAAATGTTAGTCCTTCTGTTTCTATATAAGTCTATGAGCAAGCACCTGTTTATTGTCACTATTCTCAATTTCGAAGACTCTTTGATAAGCCCTGGTGCTATTCAGTATATTGTACAAGCAGGACTTACTAGGTATGTTCTTCATTTTCTTCAATTAATTATTACCATGTTCACTTCAAGTCTTATTAGCTCATTTCAAGAACTTAATTATTATTTAGACAGTGTCACCTATATTCTGTCAGCATTACATTCTTGAAAAATCAGTCAATCAGAACTTCATTTATTTACTATATATGTTTATTTTCTGCCTTGTGGACTCATGATTTTCAGCTCGGAGAAACAATGGTACCTTCACGTGCTCCTGTTAGCTCGTCTGATTCTGTTACCTCTCCCGAAGCAAACACAGGAAATGGTAGATCGTCAGGCGTGTCTGAAGACCCGAATGTGATCAGATTCCCTGCCATGGTGTTAAGGAACAGAATGACTGCACTTTTGGTTGATAACCACAAGTGCTGCAGGCTGGTGCAGTTGGGAATTCTTCAATTCTACGGAATTGAGACTCAAGCTGTCGAGACAGGCCAGGCTGCAATAGACCTGCTTAATTCTGGCCACGTATTTAACCTTATTGTCATCGACAGCTTGCTTCCTGTCCTGAATGGAGTTGAGGTAATAATGTCCCCTGAGCATGCAAGCAATCCAATTAGATCAGGCAGCTTTTTATATATCTACATTTTTTCTATATCACGAATGTGTTTGATTTGATGTTCTACAAGATAGACCACTAGGGAAATTCGAGCGATGGGCGTACGCGCAAAGATCATAGGCTTGATTGTGGCGTCGAGGGAAAGAGATAGGCGGGCATTTCTGGATGCAGGAGCTGATGAAGTTGTTGAGAAGCCATTAGTTCCTGAGAGACTGGTGCCAATGCTGATGGAGATGGATGGACAGGTGTGAATGTGTAGCTTCATGGATCTGCCAAGTCAACAAAAATGCTTCACCATCTTTTTGTTTTTTCTTCTTCCCCTTTTGTTTTGTTTTTGTTTTTTTAAATGTTTTGAGTGAAGTCTATGGAGTCTGTGATGGTGTAATTGCAGGAATAAAGGCAGGTCCTCCCATTTTTAGTCTTTGATCCATTTGATCAGTTAGCTCTTTTATCTGCTAAACTGTTTATAATCAATATATGCTTACAACCCTGTCAAGGCATAGGAGAAGGTAAGATCATTGTAGACAATGGCCAGACCAGCATTTTAAGTTACGGTGCAAATTTCAATTTTTTTTCCTCAAATGAAAAAATTATACATATAAGGGGATAATCAATCACCTGTTAACTGTAACAGAAAATATATATAAACATACTAAAATTTAATTGCCATGGTGGGAATGTCCCCTCTAGTTCTACCTCGGATTGCAGAATTTATATATATACCAAAAAAAAAGTGAGTTTGCCTACTATTTGTAATCTAATGGTTCAGGTGATGGAACATTATAAAGTTAAAAAAATAAAAAAAAATGTGAGTTTTGACCTTAGGAAAGATTTTAGCCTTGCAAAGCAAAGTCGAGTTTGACATAGTTCTGCATATGAACCAAGAAGCCGAAATGCCACCTTTTTTTTGAACTTCTTTGATAAACTGCGGTTTTTTTCTTATCTTGGTATCTGTAATATAATTATCAAAAATAAAATTTTTATTTATTTCGGACGTTGATATATCGAATCAATGAATAAACGATAAATATAGATATAAATATTTTTCACTTATTCATATTCTAAATATAAAACATTAAAATTTTTACCGCTCACTCGTACAAATACAATTATTATTGAATTAATTTATGTGCATTAGGTCTACTATAGATGAAGAGACATAATTAAATTAGGTATAATACATATATGATCCTAATCACTTTTTGTCAGTTTAACACCTCAATTTATAGTTTTATCAATTTAACACCTAAACTTGTCTAAAATAAAATTTTGAAACTCTTGTCAACACACGTAAAATGAAATAGCAAATTAACAAGTGCCAAATTTTAATGGTTTGACTGATAAAAAACTGCAAGTAGAGATATCATACTAGCAAAAAGTGATAAGTACAAGGAATGATAGATACATTATGTCATTAGATTAGTACATTTTAGACAAATTTAAGTGCTGAAATGATAAAACTATAAGTTGAGGTATCAAACTGACAAATTACGCCAAGTGTAAGGGGCCGCAAATATTTTTTTTAGAATAACCTATATTTTACTCCCGCACTTTTTTTTTCTTGATTTACCTTCTCCACTTTTATTTATATAGATTGAGTTCTTGCATTTTTATTTTTTCTTGATTTACTCCATTTATTTTTATTTTTGTTCATATTAACCCCTTATACTTTTATTTTTGTGAACATTAGATCTTTTTATTTTTATTTTGGCAAGATTAACCTCTTCAATAAATATAATTCTAAAATTTTCTTCAACTGTATTATAATTTAATTACTTATATTTTTTTTAATATAAAGATTATAAAAATACTATTAAATGTCAAATACTCTTATAAAAATTAAATTCTTATAAAAATTAAATTTAAATTATACAACTGTAATTTATTGGTTAACAAAATTTTTATCTAATATTATAAAAATAAAAACTTAAGCAATATTCTACAAAATTTTATTTTAGTTTATTCTAAATAAATAATTTAATAGAATTTTTGTTAGTAGAATTTTGCCTAAGTTTTTATTTTTCATAATATTAGATAAAAATTTTGTTAACTAATAAATTACAATTATATAGTTTACATTTAATTTTCATAAGAGTATTTGGCATTTAAAAGTATTTTTATAATCTTTATATTTAAAATAAAATATAAATAATAAAATTATAACATAGTTGATGAAAATTTTTAAAGTTATATTTATTGAAGGGGTAAATAAAAGTATAAGGGTTTAATGTGAACAAAAATAAAAGTGCGAGGATTAAATCTCTATAAATAAAAATGAATGGGGTAAATTGAGAAAAAAATAAAAATACAAAAGGCAAAATATAGGTTATTCCTTATTTTTTGGCCAAAAGAAAATATTTAATTAATTAAACATTAATATACAGGGAAGAGAGCAGATTTTACATATACTAATAATACCAACTAATGTTGCTCTTAACAAACAAAGCAAAAAGAAGCAGAAGAAGATAACAACAAAAAAGAAAATAAAAACACTCACAAATACATTGGTGCAATTGTACTGCATTTTGAGGATGTGATTTTTGACAAATAAGAAAATCAAATTCTGATATGGAGAAATTTGAAATCTAAATGGTAAACCGGAATAAAACTCCAGCATCCTTATCCTAATAATGGGTGTGATAAAACCTATTTTAAAAATTATAAAGAAAACCTTGGATATTATGTAAGCTAAATTAAGGTTCTTCACAAAGATCATGATGCCATCTTCTTCCACTTCTTTAAGAGATTCACAAAAACCAAACATTGCTTGTATATCTTGGAAACTCTCATGAAAAGAGAGAAAAGTTCCACAAAAAGATAGCAGAAGAGGGATAGAACTCTAGATCTAGATAATTTATACCTTATTCTAGAAAAATAACATAAATTATATAAAAGAAAAGAAAAAGGATTAATTTTCGGCCTAAAATGGTAAGAAATCGGTCCCTGTAAAGAGCAAGGAGAAGAAGCTATACCAAGGTGAGAAAAAGGTCTAGATGAGACAAGAGAGAAGAAAGGATAATTATTTTTTTTTGCATTTGCCGCAAATATATTATGCGATTAAATTAAGTTCCCATTTACATGTACAACACACATCATATCTATTGATCTAGCTATAATGTGGAGTGGATATGCTCGACTTCAAACAAGAATTTCCCGCCAAAACATTATGCCTAACTCTCAAACCCAAGTTATAATTATGACATGGAGCTCGAAAAGAGCATTTTCTTTGAAGTGTTATGGCCCATGTATCATTTCGGATAAACACAACCATTTGAATCCTTGATAAGCTATATATGTTTGAACTTTTGTCTTTTCTGTGAAAATCTTTATCTATTTGGGTGGATTACATTTTACAATTAGATTTATAATAAAAAAATATAAATTTTTTAGTTTTATTTTTGAGTATAAATCACTTAAAAAGAACATATCACAAATTCAATTATAAGATGTAATACACTCATAAGAAGAGGAGTAAACCAAAATGTAGTCACTCGGTATACTCTAGATACGTATCTTCTAAAAGAAAAAGACATGCACGTATACTTACTTAGTCAAGTCAAGGAATAAGTGTACTCGTAAACCACAAGATAGCTTGTTGGTACATTTGATGTTGCTCTCTCATGGGTTACGTTGCTGACCAATCAACTAATTAATCCACCAATATATGAATAGAATATGTCTTTTGAGAATGTTCAATTCAGACCGAATTAAATATTTGGTCTAAAACCTTAAAAGATATATAGGACTGGTTCATTCTTTGAGACAAGGACTTCTGTTGGAAGTGTTAGAGAATTTATATTATATATATGCAAATGCAATCTTTTGTTAGATTTGGTTTTAGGTATATTGAAGTCAGTCAAAACATATCTAGCAATGGCTTGCTTCATGTTTTACCTCCACAAGCAACAATGATACCTTTTGTTTTCCCTCTTTTTCAACAAGAAAAATTATTCAGGACTATGTTTAGGTTAAATTGAGAGATCAAGGATAGTGACAACATTTAATAACCTCCATAATCAATTGTTTGAACCATCAGTATTAATAAGAATCCAATTCGATTTAGACAGAACTATCAATAACTAATTTAACGCGATTGCATATGCTATGATACTAACCCAAAACGTTACTTAAATGAAAACAACTCCCAATTAATTAGTTGATTCCCAACCGTTGTTTATTTTGACCATAACTAATTAAAATATGTAACTTGGTTTTAAAATATGTACCCTGACAAAAACTTAACTTTGTTATGTGATTGATAAGGGTAGGTTGTATTAATACACAACAAATGCAAGTTGACTCATCAAATAATTATATTAGTACTATTTTTCAATATCATTTGCCTATTCAACCTTCAACTGTAATAATTTATTATGATCAAGTGGTATTTTATTAAATTTACCAGGCTATATTATTTCAATTATCCTTTACTTCTAAAATTCAAAGTTTTACTTCTAAAATATAAAGTTGAAACAGTGAAATTCATAAAAAAAATTATATTCTTATAATGTAGTATCAAAATTACTTGAAAAATATATTCAAATCTCATGAATGTAAAAATTCAGTCTACTGCTGATAAAAAAAAGAAAGTAGATCTATAGGACATCACCTTTGGATCTCAAAAGTTAATGGGTATTAAACTTTTATTAAGCTGGTGCAGGCAATAGATCGTGCAAAAAGAGATTAGTTGGTATTTTGTACATGGTGATATTAAATTGAAGTGGTAAGAAAATGATGCATTTAATATCATGTGACTTTTAGCCAAAATTAAGCAGATAACATGCTAGATTATGTACTAGTCATGAGATTATCCCAAAGAACCAACTAAAGGCAACAAATTACCCATAAGATCATTTTCCTCAATTGTAAATTGGGTGAAGAAAATGCAAAAGTTGTCATTTATTGTACTTTAAAATATTAAAATTTATCAAAATTTATTGGTTTAAATGAGCGAGAAATCTGATTTTTTTTAAGTAAAATATTAATTTTAAATCTTATGTATTGAAAAAATTATTTTTTATGAAATTCATTCTGTTCGAAAAAAATGAAAACACGTTGTTATTAAATATTGAAAATATTATATTTAAAATATCAAAGTTTGATGAATTTTACAGGTAAAAATAAAAACTAGAAATAAGAAAATGGTATAGCAACAATCAATAAATGAACACACAAAAGTGAAAAAGAAGAAGAGAAAACAAAAGATCACACGCAGCCGTTAAAGTGAACACTATTATCCTTTTTCCTGCAAAAATTTCAAAGATTCCCATGGAAACTTCTTCACTATGGCAATCTTCAAATGGGGAAAAAAATCACATCTTTGTAGATCTCTTCTGATTTCTAACACAATCCAACTGATACCACTTTTCATATCTTAACAATTATTGGCTATAGCGTAAGTCTTTTAAACTCAAATTTCTTGCCATGGAAAAAACATTACACCACCACCACCATTCATCTTCATCTTCATCTTCTGAAAATTATATATTCATCAGAGAATTCTTGGTTAGTATTTGTTCTTTCTTTTAACCCTGCCAAACCCATTTCTTTTTTTCATTTTCTTTCTTTGATTATATGTGTTATCAAGAATTTGTTATAATTAGATGAGTGCACTTGGGTACCATGTCATATTCATTTTCTTTCATGTGCAGCACACACTTTGACTGGTAAAAGATGATGAATTTACCAAACCAATTATGATCTTTTCTTTTTCTAATTTCTTTTGATCATTTGTTTTTTGTTATTAATTAATGCTCTCTATATATATTAGTTTATGGAGTTTGAAGCTAGGAAGAAAAACACCAAAATGGTAACAGCAACAGCTGCGAGCAAAAATGGCAGTACTCATCACAAGTTTCGAACAAAAATGACTGCACTTGTTGTTGATGATGATACTACCAATCGGACAATTCATCGGAGGCTTTTGCAGAATTTTGGTATAGAAAATCAGGAGGTGAGAAATGGGAAGGAAGCTATTGATATCCATTGTTCAGGAAGCATTTTTGACCTCATTCTCATGGACATGGACATGCCTATTATGAATGGCATTGAGGTATTACAAATATAATTATCTCTCTCTCTCTCTCTCTATATATATATATATATATATATATATCCATTAGTGTGTTAATTAATTGATTTACATTTTCTTTTGTTACTTTCTAGTTGATTTTCTTAAACACATTTTTTTAATTTTTTTATTGAAATAACGTATATAAATGTTCAGACTCGCTAACTTTAGTGATGTAACATTCATAATTAAATAGTGTCGACATATAGGTTTGAACTCCATATGACCATCGTCTCCCCTCAAATCTAACTTACTAACAACTTTGTAACTCTAAGAAAAATTATAAATAAAAAAGATGAATTTAAAATTTCAAAGTCTTTAATATCATTAAATAAGAACTCGTTACTACTAGTTCTTGTTTTTAATTGTTGTTGTTGGTATGTGTTACTAAAATTTAGCATTTGGTGGTAGGCAACAAAGCAACTCCGAGCCATGGGCATACGTAGCACAATTGCAGGTGTGTCGACTCGATCAGTGGAAGAAGAGGTACAAGAATTTATGGACGCAGGTTTAGATGATTATCAAGAGAAGCCTTTAACAAGTGCTAAGCTCATTTCAATTCTCCATAAGATCAACCGCGATGCTTCAATCTCATAGCTAGCTTACCAAAATGTGTGCCTAGTTTTTTTCACAATGTAATTTTTTCATGTATTAGCTAGCTTGTGCAAGATATATGGTAAAGCATTTCCAATTTCAAGAATATGATTTCTTTATTATGTTAGAATATCAATGAATTTTGTAAAAAAAGTTGAATAATTTAATAGCATCATTCTTTTTAAGATATCTGTAAATTAAAAATTCGATCATTATTTTTTTTTAATTTAAAAAAAATATTAATAAATCAAATTTAGATTAAGAAAATGGTAATTTGTAGTGAAATTTAAATCGAAATAAAAATAATTATGATTGAATTGAAAAGAAAGTGAAAGTAAGAAGTTGTCTAGTGTATTTTTAGGTTAAGAGATGAAATAGATTTTTATCTAGAAGATAGATTTGCATGTTGCAACTATATCAAAAAATTTATCAAGAAAATTTAGGTGAAACTTGAGGTAGGTTTGAGTCTTATCGTAACCCTCAAAAGCTTAAGTTGCTGGCTAGTTGAAGACTCATTGTGGTCCAAAAGTAGCATATGCTTTTATATATCTACGCTCTCACATGAGTGCATAGAACATTTATATCCCTTGTAGGATTCTCCCATTCTTTTAGCTTTCAGCATATATATATATTTTTTTTAAAAAAACCACGTTCTCTTGTCTTATGAGCCGTATGAGCAAAAATTTTTTCGTCAGAAGGTGATTAATTCAAAGTTTTTTTAGCTAATAAATCACTGATTAAATATTTGAATCATAATTAGGTTTTTTATTATTATTAAATTTTAATTTTAACTTATTCTTATATTTTTATTTATTTAATATTAAGCTATTAATATATTGTTGCAACGTACATATTATATTTTTATATTTTTTAAATTATAAATAAATTTGAAAGTTAAATATATTTTAAAAACTAAAATTAATTTATATATGAATAAAAGTTTTATATTTCAACACTACTAAAAATTCTTGGTGAATACTAAGTTTATATTTATATAATATATTATTAGATTTTTAAATTTTATAAATTATAAAAGAATTAAATATAATTATAAAATTAAATTTTTTAATAATTTATTTTAGGATTATTTTCATCCATGGTATTCAACATTTTGACCCAGTACCACAAAGGTACCCAACTTTCAAATCGTAACTTAAAACTGTCCAACCTTTGTTCCTGTTACCAGTAAAGTGTCCAGAATGATTTTTTGTCCGGTGAGAATGACGTGGCACACACATGGTCAATGATGTGTAGGAGAGAGCGCTGAGCTGGCGTGTTGTAATGGGTTACATCAGTCTAACGGAACACGTGGCACCACGTCATGCCACGTGTCATTTTTTTCTCTTAATAATTTTTTTTTTCATTTTCTCTTCCCAACTCTGTCAAGCACCGCAACCTCACAGTCCCTTGCCACCATTGAACCATCTCTCTTTTTCCTTGGCTCTCGGTCATCGCGAGTAATGCGAGGCTGCTACTCCATGTAAAATGTAACGCCACCTAATACATTACATTTATTTGCATAACATGCATAACATATAGACATGAGAAATACATGAGATATGTGTGGTATTAATTCTAATGTTAAATAGGAGAAGATTATAAAGGTTTACAATTAAGTCCATAATAAGAATTAGGAAGTTAAGAATTTAAATTGAATTATTAAAATATATACATATATAGGACTTTAATTGGTTAAGTTGATTAAAAAAATATATATATATATACATATGTATTTATACAAAGATTTGTCTATATTGATTATGTGACAAGAAAAAAAAATATATATATATATATATTATATTTATACACTTGACTATTTTCATAAAAAAAATAATAAATAAATAAGTAGATAATATGTAATAATTGATAGAAGGTGCTGGAATTGGGCTAAGTGTCAGCCACCAAATAAATAAATAAAAAACGAGAGAGAAACATATAGGTAGAAAATAAGTGAAAAAAAAAAGA
>CATIWM010393427.1:0-32257 GCA_949671775.1 Mallotus repandus
TATATTACTAAAAATAAAAATAAAATTTTGTTAAACATGTTGAACTTTTATGGTAAAATAATTTATTTTAATTTAACGACAAATAATTTTAATTTATAATATATATATTTTTAATTTATTTATGTTCAGTGAAAATTTTGCAAACAACTCACAAACAATAAAAGATATAATAAATTTGGTTCAACAATAAATTAATTAATTAATTAAATTTGAATCAGTTAAAACTCGCTCTATTCGGATTGACTTTATTTATTGACTCTCTTGATTATATTATTACTGAAAAAATAGGACACAGAAATTAAATTATTGAGTACAATAATGTGGACATAAGCTACCATTACCCCTTTTGGTTTTCCAAACTCTTCAATTTGCATTGTATAAATACAAACATAATCCTTCACATAACATGTCTCATAACATATAACCTTCTTCTCTATCCCAAAACTACACCTAAAAAAAAAAAAGATGGAGCAAAATGAAATTGGCAAAATAGTAGAAGAGCAATCATCATCTTCGACAACAGTGATTGAATTGGGCAACTTTGATGAAGAGCAGAGACATGTTTTAGGTCATAAGAAACAATATTTTTATGTCAATACACTTTCTTGCAGAGAAATGGAATCTCTTTGTGCTATGTGCGACACTTTCTTGCCATCAGTTAACATCTCAGATGTGAGCAAAATTTCTCTTAGCAGTAGTGGTAGTAGTGGCAGTCATAGCCGTAGTAGCAGCAGCCCAGATGAGGACGGGAACTCTACCACCGCCATGTTCTTTCAGTCTTCAGCTTCCATGGCTGGAACTCCTCAACGTGTAGGATTGATCATAAAACCCTTTCTAATTCTCTTTCTTTATTTTTCATCTTAATTGTGTTTTGTGTCTGAATTGTGTGCACAACAAAATGCACACCCACCAACCACACGAACACACAGAACAATATATTATATATATATTATTTCCAAAATAGCAAAAGAGAATTTTCATTAATTTTTAAAATTTGATGCTAAAAAAATCATATTGACATAGTATTTGCAACTTTTTTCATGATGGATTGAGATCAAGGAGTATACTTAAAATTAACGTAAAAGCTTTTTACCTATCATGATATATTATAATTAATGGAAAAATTATAAATTTTGTGTTTCAACTTTTGTGATTTTTCTATTTAAGTGTCTAATTTTTATTTTTTTTTTTGCAATCAAGTGTCTGAACTTTAAAAAAACATACCAATATAGTGTCTCCAGCAGATTTATTGACTGGGTGCTGAGTTATATCAAATATGACTCACTTTTATCCCAGTTATTAGTCATGTTATGTGCCACGTGTATTGCATTATTTAAAGGACAAAATTAATTTTATTAAAGATTATAAATTGCAAAAATAACCTCAACATGAACTTCCGCCGCAGACATTGAGTGTAACTGAATAAGGATAATTTTGTCCTTTAAATAATGCAACACCTGTGACAAATGACATGGTTAATGATTGGGATAAAAGTGGATCCTGTTTGATCTGACTGAGCATCCAGTCAACATTAAATCAGCTGGAGATATTATATTGGTATATTTTTTTAAATTTCAGACACTTGATTGTAAAAAAAAAATTCAGACACTCAAATAAAAAAATCACAAAAATTGAGATACTAAATTTATCATTTTTCCTATAATTAATGGTTAGATATGTAATATATATAGGCATGTGTCATTTTTTTTTAATAAAATATAAACTATTGAAAATATATATTACAAGTTTAATTATTAGCTAGAAAGGTTCGTACTAAATAAAAATATCGTTTAATATTTTATTTTTCCTTGTGGGGATATGTCCTACATATTTTAGGGTTTTTTTTTATAAGTTTGTTTAAACTAACAAAAAAAAAATTGTCATTCTATAATGTTTGAATCTGTAAATGTTTTAGTTACCCAATTTTTTATATAAAAAATTTGGATAATGTCAAAAAGTGTTATTAAATACGCAATTCCAGTACCAAACGCAAAAGTCGTTGGCTTACTGCTGTAGTCATTGAAAACTGAATTTGATTGAAGCAAGGATTGCATGATGATTATTTAGAGTGAATGATGCTACGAACTTTCAAGAAAAGATTGTTTACATATATTTCAATTCAGCTCGTAAAAGGAAAATGATTCTGTAACAGAATCATTCACGAAACTAGTTTTGGTGCAGGACACCGGCTAAGCCTTAAATTAGCCAAAAGTTAAGGCTCACAATTGGTCTAAGTAACAAATAATTTTTAATTTATTAAATTTTTTTATTTATATTATTTTTATCTTTATTAATATATTCATTTTTATTTAAATATTTAATTAAATATATATTTATTATTATTTTTGAATTAATAGATAAAAGTTTAATTATTAATATTTTTATCTATGTATTATAATTTATATCTATGAAAATCATTTAAACTGCATATTAATATTATGATTTTTTTTTTCATTTGATATTCATAAAATCTAATAATAATAAAATTTTAACTATTTTAAATTTTTTTTAAAATATTAACTATTTTAAAGTTTGAGTTGAAAAAACTGATAAAGAGAAATCTTTCAGCAGCTAATATATTCAATTTTAATCTAATATTAAAAGTATTAGTTTGGAAGATGATGCTTGGGTTGTTGATGTGATATCTCATACACATTTCGTCCGTTAATTAAGCATATATATATTGACCAAATACACAAGTTTTACAACAAAAATTTATTTTAATAATTTCTAAAGCTTGTGAATTGTTATTTTTGACTTTAATTTTAAACTCTTATATTTTTGTAATATTTTTATTTCTTTTTCAACATAAAATATTTTAAGATAACCGCATATGTATTATCAATCACTTTCAAATATATATATATATATATATATATAAAAGCTTAAAGTCAAGTTAATACACTATTTTTTTTAATTACAATTTTAGTATGTTCTAATCTTTTCATATTCAATTTAATCTTTTATTTTTACAAATTTTTAATTTAAAAAATAAAATTGTAAGAAGATAAGAAATTAAGTAAAAAAATTTTTGAAAAAATCTCAGTAAATCTTAGTGGTAAAATTATGTACTTGTGGAATATATATTTCTCTGTCTTCAATTGCTGTTAGGCTTGGTGTTCTTTCCTTTTCATTTGTTTCCTTAGAAAATTGTGATTTCTTAAATCATGTGCCAAGAATACTACACACAGTAATTTTTATTAAATCATGTATAGCACTTCCATTGGCTAAATGCAAGTGCTAACTAAACTTTTAATTAAGATTTTCAATAGTGTACTCCTTAAAGTTTAAACAAGACTTAAATTTCTATCTTTTTTCCTTTGCTACTTAATGATTTAATGCAATTTTTGTTTAGGCCTGTTAATATAATATACTAGTATAGGGCTAACCTATAACTGTTGGATAATAATTCCATCAACAGTTCAGTTCAATGAATGGATGGTTGTGCACTCCAAACAAGTCAAAACATAACTCTGCAATTGACTAATCTTGTATTTAATTTTTTTGCACAACTGTACATTCTCTTTATGGCTTTCACCATTTAGCGGTAGCCAGATACTCAAAGCTTTTCAGATATTTATAGTGTGTAATTAATGTTATGAACCACAAGCAGTTGACATATGTTATTTAATCCACAAACCATTTTATTTTAGCAAAAAAAAATATTTTTAGAAGTATATTAATATAAATAAATTTTATAAAATTTTGTAAAATTTAATTTTAATACATTTGGGTTTAAATAAATTTTTTTTTTTGAAATTTACAAATAAAAAACTTTTTTAGTAAAATTAAACTAAACACGATGTAAGAAAATTATTCTTTGGAAGTTATTCAGCTTTTTTATTTACTAATTCAAGAGAGTTTTACACTTAATTAATAAAATTGTAATATATATAATTAATAAGTAAAAATAATTATATTTAACATAATTTTGAACTGTGATTGGCAGCTAGGTGGGTTGATGTCAGGTGAAGGTTTGAAGCACCCAAAAAAGTGGTTGATAAGAGTGGCGTTATGGATGCTATCAACATGGATTGGAACTTTAATCCTTTGCGGACTGGCCAGCATTTCAACCCATTATCCATTCTTCCACAGTTTCTCTCAACTAACGTTGCATCAAAGGGAACAGATATTGCTTTCTTGGTCTGTCAGCATTTTTCACCCTCTCAGGATGTTATTTAAGGCCATGAAACTTCTCACCCTTTTTGTTTTCTTCTCTCAGGTATACCAAGTCACTCGCCTCTCTCTCAATTCCTTTTTTTGAAAAGAAAAATAATTTTATTAATTCAAATTAATTTACTAAAAATTCTAGAGGATAAAATAACATCCAACTTAATAGCATAATAAATCGGTTCAAGATTTATAAGTTTAATAATATTATAGTAACTAGAATACCTATGACTTCAGTTCTGCAATATAGTGATGATCATAATCGATTTGTTGTTTCTGTTTGATCGAAAATATTTTGTCTATCTAAATCATCCACATACAAATAAAAAACAGCAATAAGACGACGGAAAACAAAATGTCATAACAAGATGATAAAAAAATCAAACGCTGCAATATGATGAAATAAGAAAAAACAAAATAAAACCTAAATTTATGTAAAATAATCACTTATTTAAAAAGTAAATTGATAAAAAGAGGTGTAAGGGGTGATATCAGGTCAAGAATGACCAAAAATCACCATTTTATAATTAAAGAAGATGAATAGCTACAAAAGAAAAAAAAAATTTGAGAGAAAATGAGGCTAGAGTTTTTATTCAGTTCATATTTCTCTCAATTCTTTTTTATCGAATGTCCCTGAAGGGACTTCTCTCAATTCTTTTTAAAGAATAAAAGATGGAAAATTTTTATTTACTATACTAAATGATTACATTTGTGATAGATAATAATATATATTATAAATCTGATAGTGAGATGTAAAATGCTCCAAATAGATAAAAATCTGCTAAAAAAATTGTGAACCGGGCCACCATCACCAGACCCTACCACCAAGTTTACGTTTTAAAACATCACAATCTCAAACCAAAACTCTATCTATATTCATGGGTTCCCATCAAGTACTGACTGTATCTTTGAGTTGTTTGTTTTTCCAAAATTGTAATTTGGCAAAATTTTACTGATTATGGATTGCAGTATGTGTGTGTGTGTGTATATATATATATATATATGAAGCACATACTAAATGTTGCCAATCACTTGAAGTTTTTGCCTTTCAAATCCATTCTCAGGTAGATGAAAAAGATGAAAATCTGACATGGAAAGCAATAGGCTATCCAGGACCTGACCCGCAGTTTAATCTAGAGAAACCGAAAGCCTTAAATAGATCCTCATTTGCAACCTTCAGACTCAAACAACTTGAACAAGATGAAGATAATGAAGCAAAGCTCTTTGGACCACTTCACAGAGGACTCATTGATATGAACCTTCCGCGAGACATACTTGCAAGCTCTCTTCATCTATTTGGATTCCCTATCTTTGCTAATCGCCCAAAGAAGGGTCCTTCTTTGGTCATCAGATGTGATGCTGTAGTGGTAGGTTCTGGTTCAGGTGGTGGCGTGGTTGCTGGTGTTCTTGCAAAGGCTGGTTATAAAGTTCTTGTTCTTGAAAAGGGGAACTATTTTGCTAGAAGTAACCTGTCACTTCTTGAAGGGCCTACAATGGAGCAAATGTACTTATCTGGGGGTATAATGGCAACTGATGATATGGGGGTTGTACTACTTGCAGGGTCTACAGTTGGTGGAGGATCTGCAATCAATTGGTCAGCTTCTATTAGAACCCCACAGCATGTGATCAGTGAATGGAGTGATCGTTACGATCTAGAGATGTTCGACAGTAAATTATACAAAGAAGCTTTGGATGTAGTGTGTGAGAAAATGGGAGTTCAATCTGAAATCCATGATGAAGGATTCAATAATGCAATTTTAAGAAAAGGGTGTCAAGAACTGGGTTATCCTGTAAACACAATACCGCGAAACTCAGCCTCGGATCATTATTGTGGCTGGTGTTGTTTTGGCTGCAAAGACGGAAGAAAGAAAGGCACCTGTGAGACATGGTTGTTGGACTTGGTGAATTCCGGTAATGGGGCAATTCTTCCAAGGTGTGAGGTGATTAAAGTCTTACACCGGAGAAAGAGAGGAAACGGTAGAAAGACAGCTACTGGAGTTGTTTTTGAGTTTGAATATAAAGGGAAAAGGGACTTGTGTGTTGTTGAATCAAAGGTGACAATTGTTGCTTGTGGTGCTCTCAGTACTCCACCATTGTTGAAAAGAAGTGGAATGAAGAATCCTAACATAGGCAAGAATCTACACCTGCATCCAGTAGCAATGGCCTGGGGACACTTTCCAGATTCACCGTTGTCCAAGGGGTGGCCAGAAGAAGAAAAGAAAAGCTATGAAGGAGGGATAATGACAGCAATGTCTACAGTTGTGGCAAATTTTGACAAATCTGGATACGGTGCAGTGATACAGACCCCATCACTGCACCCTGGTATGTTCTCATGTTTGATGCCTTGGACCTCTGGTGCTGATATAAAAATGCAAATGCGCAAGTTTTCGAGGACAGCCCACATATTTGCATTGGCAAGGGATAAAGGGTCAGGAACTGTTAATTCGCCAAGTTCAATATCTTATCAGATGGAAGCAGCAGACGAAGAAAATCTACAGAAAGGAATAGAGAAGATACTAAGGATACTAGCAGCTGCAGGAGCTGAAGAAATAGGAACGCATCACTTGGGAGGAAGAAGGCTAAATGTGAAAAGAGTGAGCGACCGTGACTTTGAGACGTTCGTGAAAGTGGAAAGTGCGAGGCCTCTGAGGGACTTATCAATGCAGCTATGTTCAGCACACCAAATGGGGAGCTGCAGGATGGGAGTGAATCCGAAGGATTCTGTGGTGAACCAGATGGGAGAAACATGGGAAGTAGAAGGATTGTATCTGGCAGATACAAGTGTCTTTCCAACTGCTTTAGGTGTCAATCCTATGGTCACAGTTCAAGCTATTGCTTATTGCACTGCACAATCTGTTCTTCAAGTCCTTCGGAGAAAGAAAAATTAATATATAGTTGTAGACTTGTTCATATCTTTGCAGTTTGTGACAATAAAACTTGTCGTATAACACTCAAAAAATTGTTTAATTTAAGTAGGTAAATGAATTCCTCCTAATTATAAGTTTTACCAATTGTCTGTGCCATGTAAAATTATTTCAGACACTGTTCTGATCGTAGTGATATGGGAAATATCATGTAAGGAGAGGGTTTTATGATGCCCATTGCAATGAAAGCATTACAATACACTTGAAATCAGTTTTTTTTTTTTTTTTATCGGTGTCAGTTGGTTAGTACTTCATAGGATCATAACTGTTAGTTTGCTAGTTGTTATCAGGAAAAGGGGGAAATTTTTTTTAATTATTTCAAATCTGGCAAAGCCAGAATTTGAAGTCCCAAGGTCTTCGCCTAAGCCATCTAGACTAAGCCTCCTCAGCCACGCCTAAGCCACTTGAAATCAGTTTGGCCTTTCACACAAATGCAAATATATTCATCTGCTTAATGTATGATCCTATTTAAAGTGCCATGGTGGTATGTTGATTAATGACCATTTCCCTATATGGCTGAGCCTCTGATCCACCAATTGGATAGGAAAAAAAATGATAAATCTTGCTTAAAGAATACACTTGGAGGTACATTAATTCGTAATCATAAATAAAATACCTTTGAATTGGTCAATCAAAACAATGCCTATTGAATGACACTGTTTCTTATCTTCTCAGTATACATATAAAAGAATATATATATGTATAGTCTATTGGACTAGAAAAGACTACACTAGGGAATGGTAATGAGGCTCTTGTGGGTGCAACTTGTGCTTTTTTTTTTTTTTTTTTTTTGTTAATGTGCTACATGCTTTTGGGCAGTTGATGTAAATGTTACAAGTAAATTTGTATATTCCTCATGGAGATTGGCTCTATCATTTATCTTCAAAATTGGTTGTGTGTGTGTATATATATAAATATATATACCTCATTTTGTTAGGTAGCTTGTGCATGTATTTTTCTTCCTTGTTCACCTTGTGTTTTTCTGATACTGAATAGAGCTGAGCCAAGCATGGCTGCTACGGAAAGCAGGACTAAAAACCCAGACCCAAAATAGACTCCATCTTTTACTAGATAGCACTCTTGGTCTAACCATCCTTTTCCATATGCCTGCTTTCTGCTCATGCTTGTGGCTGTGCTTAACAAAATGACTGCAACCCCAAAACTGATCCTGCACCAACATCCACGAATTTAAATAAATTTTTAAAAAAAATCCTATTATTTAAGACAATGTTTCTTTTTATCACTTAAATTACTGTTTCCAGGCGTTGAATCCCATGCTAGATTTTGAGAACCTCAGCATCTACAGCTGTTCCATGTTCTCTTACAGACTCTTCTAAACTGAATATTATTCTAGCTGCCAAACTGTAACCAGTCGCAAGGTCCACCACCGCACTCTTGTCTGTCTATAGATAAAGATTTACGTTGCTAGTCGCAAAGCTACAGGACGTCGCTACTCGCAAAATAATTATTATATTATCCTTAAGTTAAATTTTTTTTTTCTTGAGATTATTAAAAAAAATTATAAGTTATGAGTGTTTAAATTATTACATGATGGGTTTATCCAAGTGCAATTAGATTTTAGATTCAAAAAAATATTTATAGACTATAGGTATTTAAATCCTTGTATAATGGATTTATCCATGTACAATTTATGTTTTAGATTTCAAAAAAAATTTACAGACTATAAATGTTTAAATCTTTGCATGACGTGTTTATGTGTTTATTAATGTGCAATTTAGATTTTAAATTAAAAAGAAATAAATAAGTAAATTTTTTCAAAAAAATTCAAAAAAAAAAAAGATAAAGTTGGAATTTTGGCCCCTCCTAACGGATTGCAGTTCTTCTGTCTATTTAAATGCAAAGTTGGATAGAGCCTGAACAAGTGGGCTAGGGATTAGCAGATTTCCAACTGGACTAAAAATTCCAGCCTATAAAATCCATAATTTTGGTGCAATTTCATTTTTATGTTTTTATAACAAAAAATTTTAATTTAATTTCAATAAAGAAAGTAAATGAAATTTGCTATTACACAAACGCATAATATTGTAAATTTTTTTATAAAAATATATGTACCTTGATGGGAGACGCATTTATTTTAATTCTTAGGCTTATATGTTCAGATGTTCAAAATAATTTTTTTATTTTTTTATTTCAAAAAATATATTTAACCAAAAACAGAATCAAACCTACGGATTCAGTTTGATTTTCAATAAAAAAAAAAAAAATCAATCAATTTAAAAAAAAAATTCAATTTAAATGCACACATCGAAATGGGGTTAAAGATTTTTAAAGGATGAATCATCATCAACCTAATGTTTAGGATTGATAGGCTCACAAGTTGATATTATTAACATTTTATCATTTTCTAGTCATTCCACTTAAAATCCAATCGCAAAAGTTAAAATTTAACCTTTTTTTTTTGAGAGAGAAAAAAATTAACTATTATTTCTAATTTAATTTATATATATTAAACTGTATATAAAAAGAGAAAATCTTTTTGACACAAATTAGTTAATGTTAAATATAATTATTTATATATCTTTAGTATATTGGATCTAAAAATTAAAACAAATTTGAAATTTTTTTGTAAAATATTCTTATTTCATAAAATTTGTCTATAATTATTTCAAAATTTTATTAACATGTATTATCATAAAATAAAATATAAAATAATATTATATATAAATAAAATAGAAAAAAATATTCTTATTAAAAAAAACAATGAGGGCACGTTGGTGGGCACATATATGGAGCCTTTTTTATTATTTAATATAATTCTAAAATTGCTAGTTTGGTCTTCATCCCTAAAATTTGATGTATAAGACAGCTGGATCTAATTTGTACTTATTCATAAATGCTCAAGTACATACACAAGCAAAGAATAAAATGAAAATCCAAGTATGTCACATATATTTATGAGATATAAAAATCTTGTTATTTTACAAATGAAATATTTGATCGCATTTCTCAATTCAAATTAATCCATTTTTATATGCGAGTAAAAATAAATGATTAAGAGCATAAAAAATTTCAACAATATGTAAATTATAAAATATTATTTTTAAAATTTAAAATTTAAATTTTTCTATTTAATTTAATTTAAATTTTTTCTATTTAGTTTAATTTAAATAATATATTCACTTTCAATAAATACAGAAAAAATAAAATAAAAATAAATTTTATTTTTAAAATTTTATTAACAATTAAATCAAAATTATCAATTATATTTAACATTCAAAATTTTAAATAAATTATATTTATCTATTCAACTTCTCAATTTTTAATAAAAATCAAATCAAAATTATTAATTATTTTTAATTTTTAATTTTTCATTCATAGATTGTAAGAGATATAAAAAATATATATGAGTAAGCATAAGAGATTAAAAGTATTAAAATTTTAAATATATATAAAGAAATATAAAAATTAAGAAAGTTTTTATCATAGATTTTAAAAATTTAATTATTTAAATTGCACTTGTATATTTTTAAATGTGATGTAAATCGAATCTAATTGCTAATTTATAAAAAAATATTTTAGTGAATTAGATAAAAAAAATAATGATATAACTATAGATCGATATAGGAAAAGTGTGGGAGATGTATTTTCTATAAAATAATAAAATTAATTTGCTGAAAATTTATTATTTTTAATTAATTAACCACAAATATTAGGTTCAATATATATCAAATTTAAAAGTATACAAGACACATAATTTTAAAAATTAAATTCTCATTTTTTAAATTAAGAATTTTTTAAAAATTTTTTTATTTCTTTAAGGCGAGTATGCAATTTAAATTTAAGTAAATTGAAAAATTTTAAATTAAAAATTTTAAAAATAATCTGTTCTAATTTACATATGGTGAAAAAATTTTATGTTCACAATATTTTATTTTTACTTACATATTTTTTATATTTCTTTATCTATATAACTAAAATAAAAAAATTAAAATTAAAATTAATAATTTTGAAAACTAAATTCATAATTATTAAATTATACATGAGAAAATTTTGATAATAATTAAAAAATTAAATAGATGCAACTTAATTTCTTAATTTTTAATTTTAAAAAAATAATTGATAATTTTTATTTAAATTTATGTAAAATATTGAAAAAATAAATATATTTTTTAAAATTTAATTTTTATTAAAACTTAATTTCTTATTTTTCAAATGGAATATTAATTTGGAAAAATTAAAATTTTAAATTTAAGTTTTACTAAATTATGTCTTTATATTTTAAAATATGACAAATTAGACCTAATTAGTCAATTTGGGCTAATTGACCAAACCGCGAGGGCAAATTGGTACTTTAGCCTAGGGATGGGTGTGTTGTGGCAAAAGGAAAGGAATATTACAACAAACAATCAATAGATTTATGAGAGATATTTGGATCGATTACCTACCAAGATAAAACAAAAAAAGCGGTGGCAATCGTTGGTTTCTTGGCCTTGGAAGCATTTCCATGATTTCTCCAGAAAAAATTGCAGCAAATCATAAAATTGCCTATGATTTGAGCAACTATCAAGCATATCAATGCTGCAATTCCATAGCTCAAAGCCCCACTTTCAGGCAAAGAACAAAGTTTATCATCCAACTTGACATCTTCTTTCTACAAAACACACAAAAACTGCATTTAACAAAATTTGCATAATAACTAAATATTATCAACAACAACAAGAAAAGATTAAATTAATTAGTGCCTTCACTTTCTTGGACTCGGCAATGGTACAGGAAACAAAGGAGACAATGGCGAGGGAGACTATAATAATAGAGAAGAAGAGCAAGAACCCACATCGATGTACATCCATGGTGTTGCAGCAGTGCTTGTAGCCTTGTGTTTTGAGTCTTGTAGAGGCAAAAGAAGAAGAAGATAATGAAGAAAAGAGAGAGTGGTTGAGTCTTGGAGCTTACTCAAGGAATATAATAGGAAAGGTTTTGGTATCATTCTTATCGAGTTTTGTGGTAGTTGAAGCTTTCCTTCAAACAGGTTCTTCTTTTGCTTTGAAGGAGAGATTACCGTACCATTCCTATTGGAAGGTGATAGAGAGAAAGATGGGTTAACTTCATTTTCAATTAAATCATTAATTGTGTATTTAAATTAAATGTATGGTTAGAAACACAAAATAACAAATTAAGTATTGATTTCTTTTTCCTTTTTCTTTGATGCTAAGTAAAATATGTTGATAATATACTAAATTGAGATAATATATATGTTGATAATATACTAAATTGAGATAATATAACAGATTAAATTTATACTACAATGATTTTGATAATATACTGAATCTGATATTGTGACTTAATAACTTTGTATAAAAATAATTTTATCATTAAAGTTAACATTATATTAATATTTTATTATAAAATATTAATAATGATGTAAAATGACATAATATTAGAGGTAAGAAAAGAATATAAAATTGTAGCCCCTAAATATTAAAAAAATAATTAAAATGAATAAGTGTCTAATTGCAATGCAAGTATTTTGTTATATTTATCTTTTTAGGGATAAGTAGAGAGAGGCTTGAGTGTTTTTGTTTTTGTTTTTTTTTTTTTTTTTTTGAGAAAAAGGTTTGAGTTTTTTAACATCAAGGGTTTGTATTCTTATTACAATTTATTTATTTAATTTTCTTACAATTTAATACCTATAATTTCATATCCATACCATTTAAATGATAAAATTTATTATAACTGTGATTTTTCTCCTTTGATGATAAAAAATTTGGACTCTAATTTTAATCAATTTTTTCATTGTTTTAACTTTGACTTAATAATTGCGTGAGTGTCTACAGTACATAGATTTTTTTTATCAAGTAATTATATATTGTTTATATGCAAGTTGCAATGTTGCATCTGAAGGTGGGCTCTTATCCATCTTCAACTTAAGATTCCTTCTGACGAGGAAATGTCCAATCGACAATGCTACAACTCAACCATGCTTAGTCCTTTATTATTATTATTATTATTATTATTACTTTATCTGAGGAAGGTTCTATTGGTGATGGAGCCGTTGACTCCAGCAATTAAAAATGTGTTCAATTTCGAGGGTACATATAGTTTTATGATATACAAAAGCAACATATTTTGTAAATAAACATTAATGCTTACATAAACTAAAATGACATTTAAAAATTAAGTTCTTAAAAATTTTATTTTAGTTTTAAATTCATTTTTATTATTTTATGTGCTTAAAATCATTTAAAATTAAACATTTATCTCATTGTTTGTGAGTTAAATAAAATAAAAAATATATATAAATTTAAGAAATTTATAAATTAGTAAATATTAAAAAAATTAAAAATGAATTATGTAAAATGTAGGGCTACAATTATGCATTTGGCCCACTTTGTGCGAAGAGTTTGTTCTCATCCTTACATCAACAATCTAATCTTCTTCTTTTTTTTGACAAAAATGTGACAATATATTTTACCAACCATAGAAAGTGATATATAATTTCCTTATCTGATACTCAGTTCTAATGTATAGTAACCATATTTTTGGTCCGATAATAATATTTAAAAAAAAAATTAAAGCTTTAGGTTTATTTATACTAGTATTGAATCTGTATAATGCATGGGCTGTAAAATAATATATATTTTATTTTATTATTTTAAAACTTTAAATAATTTAATTAATAAAAATTTTTGTGATAATAATAATAATAATAATTAGGTTTATTCATACTAGTATTGCACCTGTATAATGCATGGGCTGTAAACTAATATATATTTTATTTTATTATTTTAAAATTTTAAATAATTTAATTAATAAAAATTTATGTGATGATGATGATGATAATAATAATAATAATAATAATAATAATAATTATTATTATTTAGGAGAAAAATGAAAGTCGTATTTTTACATATATCACTAACACTAAAAAAAAATAATTGTCGAGACTATAATGATTATCTCTACAAATAACAAAAAAAATATCTAGTTTATAGAGACAACTTTAGGTGGTCTCTATTTTTGTGATTTTAACTTCCGTCTTTATATGACATGAAGACAAAATAATATTATCATTTTTTATATATTAATTTACGAAGACAATTATTTTCGTATGGAAATAAAATAAAATAATTTTTATAATTAATTATTTACATATTATCTAATAATTTGAATTGTTATATAAAAAAATTTAACTATTAACTACTTTCAATTTTAATATAATATTATTTATCTATATTATTTAAAAAACTTTTTAACTTTTCAATTTTGATAGTTATCATGATTTCCATTAAAAAAAACAACAGTTTTATAGAGAAAAGTACAAATTTTTTGTTTACTTATTAACAATATGAATTTAAGTCTCATATTTTAATAGACTTTTTAAATTTATTTCTTTTTTTAGAAAAAAAAAAAGAAATTGTTAATTTAATTTATCTCCTTACATAATATATAGAGACTAGCATGTGAATGGTTAAGACGATGACAAGTATGTTTGTTATGTGAAATAGAAGCAAACGACAAGACCTTAAGATACAATGACAAACTCTCTTTTGGATTTAACTCACAGTGACAATCTCTCTTTCGGATTTAACTCAAGTTGAAATAAAATATCTATTTTATCGATTATTTTCGAGATCAATCTCTAGTTTTGACTTTAACAAATAATTTGAAGCTATTAATGCTTCGCTACAAAACAAACATTTTTAATGGGGGTATAATAAATTTCTCGTTAAACATAAAAAAAAATATGTAGATTTAACTACAGGTATTTTATTACTTTGCACTTTAACAAACTCACTTGCCTCTAGTTCTACCTCTGTCGCATTCACCACTGCAAATATTGAACATATCCTCTATCATAATGTTATTAAGATGGTTCCTCTCATCGAGTCCCTCATCGTAATTTCTCTCTCCCTTTTCTTTGGGGTTTTGGGATTTTAGTGGCGATCGGAGTTCTTAATTCAATCTTTTTATGGGTGTAAGTGTGTGAGGTTGGATTTTTTTATTTTTTATTTTTTGTAGCATTAGAAGGTGAATAGTTCATTTTCGCAAAGTGGTTCGATGATTTACACGAAGAATTCTTCTAGAGATTCTTTATATAGAAAGGTGATTAACAATTTGTATGTTGATCTTTCAACTCCCTGAATGTTTGATTAACAGGTTAATTATCGTGAATGTTTCAGAGTGTTCAACAATCCAAGTATTACTTTGCACTTTAATTCAAAGACCGTAGATGTTGTCAGCAACACTAAAGGGTAAATGTCACATATTCTGACTAGAAAAGTTGATACAGGGGAGGAATCTGTGCTCGAGGCGAAAGGCTTGATCAATGGCATTGGTCATTGACCTAATAGCCATCTCTTGGAAGGCCAAGTTGAACTTGACAGTGCAGGCCATGTGGTAGTTCAGGAAGGTTCTGCAATAACTTCTGTGGAAGGTGTATTTACAGCTGGAGATGTGCAGGTGGTTCTTCAGTAATTTTTTAGTTATATTATTTGAATATGGTTGTTTGATTACCACTTCACTTGATTTAGAATTTGTAGATTGGATCTTTAATGGAAATACTTATGATCATGACTAAATACTTTCATATGCATTAAGGAATTGCCTAAAACATTTGAACAAAATGTGATGTGCAAAATTAGAACAATCAAAATGTTATTTAACTGTAATACATTCTTCAATTTAACTTATGCTTGTTACAGGAGTACAACCTGCTATTTTTCTTTGAAAGATTTCTGAAGTTCAATTCTGAGAATCATAATACATGTTTATCTTTGAAAATTCCTTGTTGCTTGTGAAGCCTTTGAAATTGTTAAGTTTCATGCTGATATGCACTGACTTTTATTTTAATTCTCTTACTGTTATCTTCTTTCTCATTTTTTGTTTGTTTTGCTTCTAGATAATATTTGCTAATATTCTCAATCATAAGATACTATGGCCCTGAGTGCCTGAAGAAATGAGCCATGAAACACTTGATCTAATTGACAGGTAAGCAAGCTTCCAAATATAAATTGGCCATTTACAGTTACTGTTACTTCTGAAATCTATTTTTAATCTAGTTACTATCTTTGATATATGATAAATGCTATGTTATTGACTGATTTTCTTGTTAAATGTAATCACTAGCATATTTTACGCTTTGGGGCTCAACATGACTTGTTTTTCATATTTTATTTTTATTTGACATTTTACTAATACTTGTTGGCATGAAATGCTTAAATTTGATACCTAATATAGGGTTCTTCGATAATAGATAAACAAATTTAAGTCTAGGGTTGCTAAGATTATCAGTCTTTAGATTATTAACTGAAGATCCTAATAAGAGACTTGGAGCTGGAGTAGCATCTGAGGTTGGTCACTGTTTTGAGCGATTTTAAGGATTCCAGTAGTGCTGACAGCTTAAGTGGCAGTACTAGTTGCCTTAGAAATTGGCAAAATGAAATGGTATTTTTATCATAAAAGGCAGTTAAACTGAACAGCTTTATATTGTTTTGACCCCAAATGACTAGAATTTTTTTTTTTTTTGCGTATAATGATGAACATGGGGATGAATGTGCCTTGCTTGTAGAAGTTGAGTCTGGCTCATCTATTTACTACTTATTTAGTAATTTCTCGTTTAAGGTATTTTCTTTACTCTTAACATTTGCTCTAGTCCATGTTTTTATCTCTTATTGGCACTATTTCAGTTGTCAGCTGAGGTCCATTCTATGTTTTCTTCCTCTTAGAAATAACTTTGGAATCTAATAATTGCAACTTTATCTTATAAAATTGGATTTCTTTTTTCTTTATAAATGCAAGAGCTTTAAGAAAGCACCTGCTTTTATGGTATTTTGCTTCTTGGTTGAGAAAGGGTATTATTATTGCTCTGCTATTGTTTGCTTTTATGTTGTAGTTTCATTTTTTGAGTTATTATTGTTGTATTTTTTTGTTATTTTCTTGGGTGATTATGCTCTTTTCATTGTTGATGCTTCTTTTTCATGAGCAATTTCTACTATTGATGCTGCTTTCTTGACTTTTGTTATTAGGTTGAAGTTATTGTCTGTGTTTTCCTGCTGATGTTGAGGTGTTCTGCAGTTTTGTTGCTTTATTACTACTTGTTTGGACTACTTTATTCCTTGTTGCTATTGCTAGTGTTTAACCAACCCTCAACTTCAATTATTATTTTCTTCTTTTTTTAATCTCCAATGACCAAAACAAAAATAAACATGAAGAAAAGTGAGGTGGGGTTTGACTGGCCACCTATTTCTTTGCTACATTGAAGGATGCATTCCAAGGGAGGATGACACAAAACATTCAAATCATGAGCGCGTAGATTTTATTTTTTTAGTTTTCCAACTTAATTATTGGTATGAAGTATGTATAGATATAATTTTGTATATTTTAGTTAAACAAATGTTATAAGTACTCTTATTAATGGAATATTAATGAAAGTGTTATTTATACTTGTATTCATTTCCTTTTTTATTATGTTTTATTTTTCTTTTAATATTTTTTGTATCCATTATGATAAAATTTAATAGAAAATAAAGTAGTATGGTTTGTCAAGACATTCAATGACGATATCATCCAATTTATAATGAGGGTAGATTAATGGTTGTTATAAGGCCTTTAATGACAGGAAATTTTATAATGGTGAGAGGAATACATATCGTTGGTACTAATATTTAACAAGAGAAATCTTGTCTCTCACTAATTCAAATAATGAAAGGAAATTCATTCCCATTGTTAATAACTTTTAACGGGAGAAGCTTTAATGACGGGCCACGACAGGAATATTCCCATAGTTAAAAATTTTTAACAAGAGAAAATGAATTTATAACAAAAATGTTTACCCTAGTTAAAGCCCATTTTTCTAGTAATGCTTGCTTCTAAGTGTGTTTATTAGAAATAATTGAAGTCATTAAGGTTTGAAGTTTATTGAAGTTCAACATAAAGGATCTCAAATTCAGGTTGACTTAATTAAGGTCAATTGTAGCCATTCAAAGCTTTTAAAGTCATAATTTATACCATTCAAAATCACATTAAGAAGCATGAATCAAAAGAGGACTTTCTAGAGGTTAAGAAGTTGAAATTTTAATGCTCAGACTGCTCCTTATGAGTGGCTCTCGTGACCTTTAGGAGCACTCACGAGTAGGTACCAGCTTGAAGCAAAGAACTCTAGTCCCCTCATGATATACCCCTAACGACCATGATGTGCTTGATCACGATCATGAAGAGGGTCTCATGATAATGAGGATGGCCTGCCTCAGCTCCAATGACTAGTTTTTCAAGGCATACGATTGTGAGCATGCCTCTTATGACCATGAGTGTCTGTTTCACTTAAAAAGATGAAATCTCATTTAATAAAGTTGAGAAACATTAAAGACTAATTTAATGCACTCCAACAACTAGTTTTCAGCATTAATATATATAAACAAGTGATGGAGAGTCATTTAAAGAGGTTTAAGAGTTCGGTGAAGCATTAATTTTCTTAGCAATCTGCTTAATTCTCAAGTGATCAATTACTTCCTTTTACATTCAATTAAGTGTGTATTGTTAAACACTCTAAGTGTTTTGTATTGTGTGTTTAGAGCTAGAAATACTCATTTTCTACTCTTTATTAGGTTAGGAAGTGAGGGAAGTGAGGTTTCTCTTTAAGGAATTGGTTTAAGTGTGATCCACAAAATACTTGGGATTTTAAAATTTTGGTTAGAGCTAAGCTGAGAAAAGCTCAAAGTTTAAAGGTTTGAGTTGAGCCTCAAAAACCCAAGAGTTGTAAATCTAGTGTAATAGATTGGTGATGGGTTTATAAAATCTTAAGTTAGGGATAAGTTAGGTGGAGAGGCAAGTTTGTTGATAAACCAAACTCCGGCCTTAAATAGCTTGTGTCAATTATTTTTTTCTCTTACTTTTTAATCTTTATTTGTTTATTAATTTCTTTAATTTCTCTAAAATTTTAATTACCCCTATTCACTCCCCCTATAGGGCCTTTCAATTTATATTAGGGCTTAATTTCTTAGTACTTTATTGCAAGAAACTAAGATCATGGGGAATGAAACCTTAAATTTTATATCCTTGAGACCTTTATTTCATGGTAGTGACTACCTACATTGAAAGTTTATAATGTAGTTATAACTTAATAGTAATTTAATTAGATTATGGGATGTAGTATTGAGAGGTTGGGAGCCTTCTAAAGGAATGGTGTATGAAGTTGAAATTATACTTAATAAAATCAAATTGTCACAAGAGTAAAGAAAAGAAAATCAAAAGAACAAAAAAGTCGTGACCATTTTGCTTGCACATATGTCAAGAGAAGAAGGAGGTAAAGTGCAATATTGTCAATTTGCAAAAAAAATATAGGAAACTCTCAAAAACCACTATAAATGCAACATTTAAGTGAGAAGTAAGAAAGTTCAACTTCATGTATATGAATGTGGGCTTTTCAAAATGAAGCCTCAAGAGACATAACCGAAATGACCAACTATCACAATGCACTTCTCACTATTCTCCAAAAAAAAGAAAGAAAAGGAAGCACTACATAAGGGAGCAAGTGAAAATAAGGATTCTAAGAATCTTACCTTAGAAGGATTAGGAATCTACAGTCACTTATATATAAAAAAAACCTCATGATCTATCAAAGCTTTTCATTGACATTCTTTTTGGAAAGCTTTCAACACATAAGCTCACCTTGAAGTAAAGAGAGGATAAAAAAAAAAGAGAAGGATAAGAAGAAGAAAGGTATTGATTTGAAGGGCATTAAAGAAAATTGTGGAGATAAGAGTCTCATTGACTTAAGTGAAAATAATGATGAGATTGCCATACTCACTAGAAGTTTCAAAAAGTTTGTAAGAAGTAAGAAATTCTCAAAACAAAGAGACAAAACAAAGAATGATGGGTAGAAGACCAAAAAAGTAACTTACTATGAATGCAAGAAATCAGGTTACGTTAGAAATGAATGTCCTAAGTTAGAGCTTAAAGGAAAAGTAGAAAAGGACAAGAGGAAAGCTTTTAAGGCTATATGGGATGATTTCTTTGATTCAAAAAAGGAAAAGGAACAATAGAAATTAGCCAATATTTGCTTGATGGTGTTTGAGGAAGAAATTACCCTCTACTTCTCGCTCTTCTTATAATGATTGTGATGATTTTAATGATGATTGTGATGATGATGATTATGATGATGATGATGAGAGCTCGACTGTGAGTAAATTTATAATAAAATGTAAAAATTTACTTCCTAAAAAAAACTTTAAAAATTAGAACTTTCTAAGATGTCTAAAGAACTTGAGAATTTGAAAAATTAATTTTCAAAAGTTATTTTATGTAATGAGCAACTTGCAAGAGATTTGAAAGCTTCCACTCCATTAAAATATGAACTTAAGAAAGCTAAAAATTAAAATGAAAAGCTCTCAAAAGAAATTTTGTATTTGAGAAATTCTATTTCCAAATTTTATAAGAGAAAAAACTCTTAATTGTCTTTTGGAATCTCAAAGGTCTTAGGGTGATATCTATGGACTTGGCTATACCAATGGAGCCTCCTCCTCATCAATTCCTACAAAATTTATCAAAGCTAAATATGATTCCTCTTTACCTTTTAACGAAGGTGATAAGGTTTAAGCTCCTAAAGCTAAGAAATCTCAATCACTAAGAGCCATTACCAAGCCTCATAAGACTCATCCCCTTATGACTCAAAGGTCTAAGGCTTAAGCCAAAAGACCTCAACACAAGTATGATTTCATGTATATAAAGAGAGACACACACTTAAACATGCTACTCCATAAAATCATATGTACTCTTGTGAATGCATGTCTCGTATACCCTTTAAGGCTCAAAAACCTTTTAGAATACATACATAACACTCTCATGCATAATCTAGGACTAATGTCCCTAATAAAAAATATGTGAAATATTCAAATGAGAAATACTCATATGCTTCTAGATCCAATATATTTAAAAATGTGAGATGCTTGTATGATATGACTCTTGGGCACACTAGCAATGTATGTTATTATAGGAGAATACATTTGTAATTATTGCCTATGGATTATTTTGAGACTAAACAACCTAGACCACTTATGGTTTGGGTTTAAAACATGTTTGAATTTCTTATGTGTGGGAGCAAAAGTAAGTGGTATTTAGATAGTGGATGCTTAAGGCACATGATAGGTAACAAGGATCAATTTACTTCCCTTGAAACAAAGGATGGAAGGAGTGTTACTTTTGGAGATAGTGCTAAAAGAAAGATAATGGGAATTAGTGAAGTGGGTAACCCTCAAACTCTTTCTATTCATCCTGTCTTGCTTGTTGATAGTCTAAAACACAACTTGCTTTGCATTAGTTAATTGTATAACATGGGAAATAAAGTAATCTTTTACCCTAAAAATTACTTTGTTAGTAGGCTTGATGATGACAAAGTAGTTTTTAGTAGTGAAAAAGTTGATAATGTCTATGTTATTGACTTGAATAAAGTATATAACAAAGAATTTAAATGCCTAATGTATTTTTCCATGACACTTAAACTTGGAATAGAAGATTAAGACATGCTAATATTGAGTTGTTAGATGAACTTACCAAATGTGAACGTGTGGATGGCTTACGTAAACTCAAGTTCATCAAGGATAAGACTTGTGATGTTTGTCTAAAGGGAAAATAAGCTAAGTCTTCTTTCAAACTCAAAAATAGAGTGTCCATATCTAAGCCCTTAGAACTAATTCATATGGATTTGTTTAGACCTACAAGAGTTGCTAGTTTAGGTGAATGCACTATGTATTTGTTCTTGTTGATAATTACTTTAAATTTACTTAGGTGTGTTTCTTAGCTCATAAGAATAATGCGTTTAAAAGTTTTGCTAAAAAAGTTCAAAAAGAAAAAGGCTTTTGTACTATTAGTATTAAAATTGATCATACAACCAAATTTGAAAATGAATATCTTAATGTTCTTGTGATGAAAATGACATTTCTCACACTTTTTCTTTTCTTAGAACTCTTAAACAAAATGGGGTAGTCGAGAGAAAAATAGAACATTAGTATAAATAGTTAGAACTATGCTTCATAAGTATAATTTACCATTATACTTTTGGACAGAAGTCGTTAACATCATGTTATATTTCAAATTAAGTTTTCAAAAGATTAATATTAAACAACTTCTTATAAAATTTGGAACAATAGAAAATCTAAGATTTCATATCTTAGAGTGTTTGGTTATAAATGATTTATATTAAATACTAAGAACAACCATGAGAAATTCGATTCAAAAGCTGAGGAAAGCATTTTTTTAGGGCATTGCACCTCTAACAAAGCTTATAGGGTCTTTAACGAAAGAACCTTAATTTTTGAATAATCTATGCATGTTGTCTTTGATGAATCTAATCCTAGTTATTCGAGAAGGATGTTGTTTGTGATGATATTGTAGATCATTTATTGAAGATGAGCATTCAAGAGAAAAAGGATCCTAAGCCCTTAGAATTAGAGGATCCAAGCATAGAAGTAGTGCAAGAAACATCTAAACCCTTAATGAAGGAAGAGCTTCCAAAGGATTAACAATTCAAGAAGGATCGCTAAAGGAGCTCATCATTGGTGATACATCAAAGGGGTTAACCATTAGATCTCATTTAAGACCTTTAGTCAATCTTGCCTTCATCTCTTAAATTAAACCAAACTCTACTAATGAGGCTTTAGAGGATGAATATTGATTTTTTTTATACAAGAAGAACTTAACAAATTTGAGAGAAATAAGGTTTAGAATTTAGTTCCTAGACCTAAGAATCATCCTATTATTGTTAGCAAATGGGTTTATAGGAATAAGTTAAATGAATAAGGCTACTAGGATGTTGCTTGCATTTGCATCTTAAATGGATTCTAAAATTTTTTAAATGGATGTAAAAAGTGCATTTTTAAATAGTTTTATTCAAGAGGAGGTGTATGTTGAATAAACTATGAGCACCACCACCTAACTCTTCAAGGATGAGAATAACAAGCCGGTTGATGAGAAGAAATATAGAGGTATGATTGGATCACTACTCTATCTTATAATATTTGTTACATGCTTGCGTATTATATTTCATTCTAATCCTAAAGAGTCTCATTAGTATGATACTAAAAGAATTTTCAAATATCTCATTAGGACTTTACATTATGACTTTGATATCCTAAGAGTTTAACCTTTGACTTAGTTAGTTATTTAGATGCCAATATACTGGTAGTTTACTAGATATAAAAAGTACTTCCATAACTTGTTAATTTTTAGAACAATACTTAGTTTCTTGGTTTAGTAAGAAACTCCACCGCCGAAGCTGAATATGTGGTGGCAAGTTATTATTGCTCTTAAGTGTTATGACAAAAACAACAACTAATGGACTATGGTATTAGTACTGATCACATTTCAATTAAATGTGACAATATCGATGCTATCAACCTTAGTAAAGAACCCATTCAACATTCTAAAGCTAAACACATTGGCATTAGGCATTATTTTTTAGTGATCGTGCTTAATGTGGTGGCATTATACTTAAATTTATTGATATTAGTCACCAACTAGTGGATATATTTACCAAGCCTCTTAATGAAGAAATGATAAACTTTATTAAACAAGAGCTTGGTATTCTTGATGGTTTTAGTTTCAATTAATCTCTATGAAAATTCCAATTTGCTTTTGTAATTGTTGAACTTACATATTTTTGTTACATTGAATTTGTATTATATGCTAATTAATGATTAATCATTAAAATTAATTCATATGATTAATTATTAAACTTGTAAATATTAATGAGTCCATCAAGATCCAATATCATTTGCATGATCACAATCAATTGCAAAAATAATGTTATTGATTGCCAAAATTGCCTTAATTTCAAAGTTCTCAAATCTGTCATTTTAATTCAAAAGGATGAAATTGCAACATTTTTTCAAAGGTTTTTAGACTTAATTGAAAACATTTTGAAAGTACAAGGACATTTCAAAAAATTTCTTCACAACCATTAGCTTCAAAACTATTGCTCATGACACCTGTTGGGTGTAGATTTTGAGCTCCTCATGATCGACTCTTACGATCATGACTTGTGTCATGATCGATGCTCACGGTCATGACAGAACCCTCATGACCTTGATGAGTGTTCTGACAACCTTTTTAAAATGGCTACACTTGCATATCATGACACTTTTCAACCCCTTTCAAGGTCTAATAGCCAAATACTCTCTACTATTGATTTAAACTTAATTTAAGGGTCCTTATTGATTTTTTTTCTATAAAAACTCTCTTATACTTGCATTCTTTTCACTTTATATCCTTACCTCTTTATATGTTCTTTTTTAACATATTCTCTTTACTCTTTCAAATTTCTTTTAAATCTCGCTACACTAAGGCATTTCTTCTTTACATTTTCTCTCCTACAATGTTCTTTAATGGCACCCAGAAGAGTTCAAGGCAAGAACCATTATCCTCATCCTCTATCTTAAGAAGTGCAACTAAAGATCAACCTAAGAAATCACCACCCATCTCTTACTTATTAAGTGAAATCCAAACTAGGATGAATCACTTCTCTAAAAGAACTATCATTTCCTCTAGATACATATCTAAGTCTACCTTAGAGAAACTTTGATACTATGATCAAGTGAAAGTTTATCTTAAGAGAATAGGTATGTTTGATTTTGCTTATAGAGCATAACTCGCTTTTCCTAATCTTATCATTGAGTTCCTAACTACATTTTATTTTAGGGTACAATTTATGGATGAACAAAACCTACTCAATAGCAGGAGATTTAGATTGGGGGATAAAGATAAGTTTGTCACTGCACAAGAGTTTGATTCCTTATTTGGTTTCAAATAAGGGGGTCTTATTCAAACTAACATTGAATGATCTCCTTATAATTTTTGGGTTAGTTACATTAAACCCATGGTTGAACTATTTATTGTGGATCACTCAAAATCATCCTCTCTTCAATCTAAAGGATTATAGTACATTCATAGATTCATTTCTTACTCTATTCATGCGAAAGGGTTGAGCAATGAGGCAGTATTCTTTAATGATCTTTTCTTACTCTGTTGTATTTTTGACAATATAAATGTTAAGTTAGAAAGATTACTCCAATGGAGGTTTTAGTTAGTGAATGATAGTGTTAGTGGGAGCATTTGTACTGATGGAATTGTATCTAGGATAGCCAACCATTTTAACATCAAACCTTCCAGCTAATGCTCTATTCTCTACACCATTGCTAATGAAACCTTCATAAAAAAAACTCCAAATAATTAAAAAAGGTATGATAATTGGTTGTGAAGTGATGAAGATAAAGGCATCAATGAGGAGCTTGCACAAGACTTATAAAACATTAAAAGAATTGGAACTTATGGTCTTGATCAATAGGGCAATGGTGAAGAACAAGATTAAGGGTGCCTAAGCTCCTTCTTAAGCTCCATCGATTGCCCCAAGGAAGAGACCAAGAGGAGGGACTTCCTATAGGATGACTTAAGGCATGGAAAAAGAGCCGGAATAGGTAGGACAATTCTTTTATTGAATGTCCTTTGTGGAATCAAAATTCAACAATAGGTTTGATAATGTGAATGCTTACCTTGATCATTTTGTTCATTATATCTAGAGTTTAATGTCCACTACCTCTATCAAAGCAAAGTTACACTTGCCAATGAGTTCCTCAACCTCCCCAAGATCTTCAAGGCCATGGAGATGACTAAGATGATGCCCCATAAGCCTAATCTCTCCATATTTTTTATTCTCTTTTCATACATTTTATGTTTAGTGGATCTTGTCGCCTACATGCACTATTTCTTTTATGTTGTTAGTTCCATGTTCTTTATGTTCTATCATTGTTTGTTCTTTTTTTCCCTATGTACTTTTCTTAATTCAAGTAATGAAGTAATATTCTCCATTTCTTTACTCTTTGCTATTTGTTTTACCTTTTTTGCTCTTTGGTAAAAGGGGGGAGAATAGTTAAAGTTTAATTTGAATTATTAAATATTGATAAAAGGATGAATGATTAACAAAAATGCTCAATTAAATTGATTTATGCTTAACATATAATTGACATTATAGATCTTTTCAATACTTATGCATGCATTAAGGGGGAGCAATATTCATAAACTCACTTAAAGTAACATTAAGAGAGAGTAGTGTACATTAAACACATTCACACACTTACATGTATTTATTAATTACTCAAATTGTTTATGAAAGTACAAAAGGGTAGATTGTTGATCATTTTCATGATCAATCTCTAGTTTTGACTTTAACAAATGATTTGAAGCTACTAATACTTGCTTCTAAGTGTGTTTATTAGAATTAAATGAAGTCATTAAGGTTTGAAGTCTCTTGAATTTCAATATAAAGGGCCACAAACTTAAGCTCCATATCATGACTTAATTAAGGTCAATTGTACCCCATTCAAAGCTTTTAAAGTCATAATTTATGCCCCTTAAAGTCATAGTAAGAATCATGAATCAAAAAAGGACTTTTTAGAGGTTAAGGACTTAAAGTTTTAATTCTCGGACTACCCCTCGTGAGTGGCTCTCATAACCATGAAAAGCACTCATGAGCAGAAGCCTACTTGAAGTCAAGACAAGGCTAGAACTCTAGTCCCCTCATAATCATGAGATGCTTGATCACGAACGTGAGTAGGGTCTTACAATCTTGAGGATGGTCTACCTCAGCCTTAGCTAATATATTTGAGCTTCAATGGCTAATTTTCAAAGCACATGATCATGAGCATGCCCTCACAACCGTGAGTGTTCATTTCACTCAAAAAGCTAAAATCTTATTTAACAAAGTTGAGGGAGATTAAAGACTAATTTAATACAATCTAACAACTAGTTTTCAGCATCAATACATATAAACAATGTTGGAGAGTCATTTTAAGAGGTTGAAGAGTTTGGTGAAGTATTAATTTTCCTACCAATCTACTCAATTTGTAAATATATTAGGTTTCGTGATTCAAAATGCAGTGAAAATTTAAAAATTTAATCACAAACCCGAATAGGATCCATATAATTCGATTAACCGATTGATTTAGGGTTTCCAAAAACCTTACCACAGACGCAAGAAGAGGCAAGATTACTGGAAGGGAGAGAGGGGGTTCACGCCGGTGACACCCTACATTGAGCTTTTTTATCTTCTAGGCCAGATTGAGACGTCTCCAAATGAATACATCCTCCACAAGTATCCACATGAACAACCTTTGATCAAAACAAATGTGTGCTAGCACCTTTTTCTTGATTGTCTCACAACTCAAGAACTTTGTGTTACATTTTCTAAAAGGAGAAAAAAATGAAATTTAGGTGGCAGAATAAAAGGTGGGTGAAACCCTAGAGTTAATGTTATATTTATAAGCTTCTCAATTAGGGTTTCACTTACCAAAATGAATTTTGGCAATTTCTCATATACCAAAACATTTTTAGTATATTCCACTCATTCCAATTCTGATTTTGTTCAAATACCAAATCAAAAATAGTTTCCTATTTATTTAAGATAACTATTACCTTATAAATAAATAAATATATATATATATATATATGAAAGATCCCCAGAGGGGGGGTGAATAGGGCCACTGAATAAAAATCAAAACTTAAAGACAAATAGACAAGAATTGAAAGAATGTTGAGAAGGAAGAATGATGAACACAAGTATTTAAGGAGTTCGGATTTTTAACAATCCTACGTCTCCACCTAACTTATCCCCAAGTTAGGATTTTCAATCACCCACAATCTTATTCACAAGATTGAGTATACATAAGAGTTTAAGGCTCACTCTTACAACCTTACAAACAAGAGTTTCAAGGCTCACTCTAAAACTAATTCCCAAGTGTTTTAATGGCTAAACACTTAAACCTATTCCACTAGAAATATACCTCACTTCCCTTCTAATCTATCCCAAAAATTAGATTAAGATGAAGTCCTATTTCTATCACACAACCAACTCTCACAAGAGTTAAACAAACAAAGAATGAATATTTGAGAGTTTGAGAGCTTTGATGAATGTTAAGATAGAAAATTGTAATAAACAAGTGTCTTAACTTTAATTAAGCTCAAGTAGGTGTTTATATAGATAAACACTAAAAAATATAGTTGTTGGAGATGTCAAACATGTCTCTAACGTCTTTTTTTAAATTCAAAAATATGACAGTTGGGATGTCACCATAACAGTAGAGCTTCAGTCGTAGCCTACTGTTCACTTTGGCTTTCTATCACTATAGCAACTCTTGCTTCAGTCGCAGCCTACTGTTCATCTCACAATTCAAAAATGTGTCCGTTGGGTTATTACCATAGCAACAGAGCTTCAGTCATAGGTTACTATTCATCTAAACTTTCTGTCACTATAGAAGTTTTGCTTCAGTCATAGGTTACCATTCATATCAGCTTTCTGTCACTATAGAAGTTTTGCTTCAGTCGCAGGTTACTATTCATCTCAGCTTACTATTCATCTCAACTTACTATTCACTAAATTTTGACTTGGCTTCCATTTGAGTCCTAACTTATACACATTTAAAATAAACATATTAAATGCTCAAAATTAAGTTTGTTAAGATCAAAATCAAGATTGATTATTGCTTAGGTCAACAATATATATATATATATAACTATTGCTGTAAATAAACAATATATTACTGTAAATAAACAATATATAAATAATAAGCATTGTTATTTGCCTTATCACACTCTTGCGACAATGGAAAAGGGATTCGTAGAAGTGGTACCCACGCTTTCATGTGGAGCTACCACATGATTCAAAGAACTTGTTGTGTGTCATCATTAATTTTCATTAGTTTTGTAATACAAGAGGGTCTTATGTTGAGAGAAGAGAAATGTTTTATTTTTTATCAATATTATGTAATACATGAGAATGATGTGTGTATATATATCAACATTATTGTTTCTCTTTTTACAATTTTCTTTTTGACTATTTTACATAAAATAAAATATAATAAAGTCAATTTATTTCATTAGAATTAAAGGTATAAAATTTGAGATTTTATATAACATTTAAATTTATAATGTAATAATTTGTTCTTTTCAAACAACAAAATTCATATAATCATACAAAAAAAAATCTTAAAAATACAAATATATAAACAACAAATATATCATAGTATACAATGAGTGCACTTTTTATATATTATATGAATATGAAACAATTAAAATACATAATCAAAGTATTGTCCTGAATAATTAATCTCTATAAACTGTACATCTTGAAGACAACATATACTTTCTATATTCAAACACAAAAGTTCACAAGCGTAGATAGTAAAAAATATATAAAAAATTAAAAGTAAATGAACAACAACTATATTATAGTATATAATGAGTAAATTATTTGTATATTTCTGGTTTCTTATACACTTTAAAACATAAAAAAAATATGATACTTTGAGTTTATTACCCAATCTCATATCTCTTCAATCTCTAATTATACATTTGTTAATGTATAAAATTAAAATATATACAATTAAAACAACAAAAATTGATAAGTGTTGAAAATGATGGATTTTGAGTACTATAAAGTTATATTTTATTTTTAGAATTATAGGTTTTTATCATTTAAAAGCATGATTTTATGGTTATTTGCATTGGGAGTTAAAATATTAGTCATTTGATCATTTTGTGCATTTTTAGTTTTTAATTATACTTGTTACATTGCTTTTGTATTGATTTTGTAGGTTCCACATTGCTCGGAACTCATCTTGGGAATAAATCAATGAGGACTTAAAACTAGGAGCTAATTTGGCCACTAAAGAGAGCAAGAAATTAAAGATTGGAGAATAGAAGAGTGACACAGTCGTGTCACTTTATAGACAACCATGTCTAACTGTTAATTTGGAAGTCTACCAAGATTAAATCAGACACAGTCATGCCACTTTTCAGATACAGTCGTACCTGAGTGCTATGTTTCAAGTCTGCAGAAGTCTAATATGACACAGCCATATCACTTGGGTGATGCAGCCGTGTTAGAGAGCTTAATTTTTTGGAGAGATCGTGCGACACAGCTGTCTCACCTGGGGTTACTGATTTTAAAAAGTTCTTATTATGGTTTTTTGGAGAATAATATAAAAGGAAGAAGTTTTATTTGAAAGGGAGAGTTTTTCTTACAAATTTTTAGAGGAGAAAACCACTGAAAAAGACATAAAACAACCTTAAAAGATCAAACAAAGAAATACCAATGAAGATTACAAAAGAATTTGTGCAAGATTTAAGAAATTCAACTATTAATTCTTTTTATTATGTTTGTGTTTATCGCCACAACTATGCATGGCCAAAACTCCTTTAGGGTTTGGATTTGTGCACCTAGTCTATTACTTGTTTGGATTCTTATTTCCGTTTAATGAATTAATTTTCAGTCAATTTTATAAGTTGCTTTTAATTGTTCTTGTACTTGATTTTAGGCTTGATTAAATACATGTTTTTGGGTAAATTAGAGATAACGAAAGTTGTATGATTTATCGGCTCATAGACTTATGAAACTTAGGAACCTCGATCACGAAAGTAGATGAATCCTTCGGAGAGCAATAAATTGCTAATAAACTTAATGAACCCTAGTTAATTGACGTGACCATGAAAATAGGCTATAATTAACTTTGGTATTCTTAGATGATCTCGAAAGAGACTCCATGTAATTTGAGCGGTTTACCCTTGATTGAGTTGATGAATTGAATTGTGAAAAGATCACGTAATTCAAGTAGTAGCTAGTGAAGCAAATCCAAACTCTAGCTTTTTAATTAGTGAATTTTAAAAGTAATATTTCAGATTTAGGATTTATTTATTAAGTGTTTTGTTATTTTATTTCAACGGATTCTATATTTTTAGCTTATGAAAATACAATTAGGGCTGGTACTTGGTATCAATCTTCTCGTGGGAATGATACTCGATACTCGAACTTTACTACTTGTTGCGAACCGTGCACTTGTGGAAATTGCCTAACAAAAATCTCATCTCTCGTATCTTAAATAAAACCTAATGTTTTTGCTTTTCAATTTTGAATACTTTTGGTTTATTATACTAATATGAAACAATTCAAATACATAATTAAAAAAATCTTCCTAAATAATCAATTTTTACAAATTGAAAACAACATATACTTTCAATAGTCAACACCGAAATTCATAAGTATAGACAATACAAATACAAATATATATATATATATATATATATAATTAAAAATACATGAACAACAACTATATTATAGTATACAATAAGTATAATATTCATATATTTCTGGCTTCTTATACACTTCAAAAAAAAATTTTAATTTAAATTCTTTGTCAAATTTCATCTCTCTTCAATCTCTAAGTATACAACTGTTAATGCAAACAATTAAAATACATACAACTAAAACAAAAAAAATTCAAAATATGTACATTTCCAAGATCAACTTCAAAATCTCTCTCTCGTGGAGCCATATGATTCATTTACAGCTATAAAATTCACAATTTGAGGTTTTTTCCTTAATCCTATATGTACAATTCAAAAAACACGTGGGCGATGCCTATACATGATGTCTATGCTCACAACTCACCTTATAACAACTGCTTCTCTAGAGTCATCTCCGATTTCTCTAGAGGTAGAGTCTGTTTCAGCTCAGGTCTGTCCACTTGGTAACTTGCAGGGTTTGTTAATCATCATTGACGATAGAACTGGTAAGACGTACCAAATTTCTATCTCATATACGTCACCGTCAAAGCCTATGATATCAAATTTATAACATTCAAAACATCAAAACAAACAAAAATTGAATTATAACCTTTAAAATATTTTGAAATTAAATTCTTATTTATAATTTTAATAATGAATAACATAATATCAACCTTATATATATATTACAAAATTATATTTTAAAATAATTTTTTAGGATCATAAAACAATTATATATTTGAAATTTAAATTATTTATTAAAAATTATTTTTGATTTTATAATTTAAATATGTGAATTGTAATATTTTTTAAAATTAAGTCATGTGTATTTTTTAGTCATTTAATTTTTAATAAATTTTAAATTTAATAATAATAATAATTTTTTATTTTGCATTAATGGGTCTCCAATTGCTCTTCATAAAAATTATGAAGCACTTGTCAAGTATAATGAAAATTATCATGCAACAGGTGAAGGAAAAAAGGGGAGAAGGAAAAAAGAGGGGGAAAAATAAGGAGAAAATAAAAATAAAAAGGAAAGAAAAAAGAAAAAAAGGAAAAAGAAAAATATAATGGGAGAATGAAAAAATAAAGAGAAAATA
>CATIWM010393444.1:0-22838 GCA_949671775.1 Mallotus repandus
AAAATATTAAAATTACTTACCAAATAAACATCTATGGCCTTTGAAGATGAAGATTATACTCTGAAAATGATTCTAGACCTTCACTTTTACTTGGTAATTCAGCTCTTTTTTTTTTATATATGTATAATGAAGAAGAAGAAGGAGGAGGAGGAGAAGGAAGATAATCCTTCCCTCCTTTAAAGACACATCTAAACTCTTCTTTTTTTTAATAATAATAATAATAATAATAATAATAATAATAATGATAGTCATGAAAAAACAAAACCACTTTAAGCCCTTTTATTTTTGTCATTAACCAATTTAAGCCCTTAACTTTCTAATTCTTATTATGGACTTAATATCACACGTATTAAATCTATTTTTCATGACTATATGATATGCATGTTATGCAAATAAATGAAAATGTATTATATGGGCGTTACAAAATCTCTGTAACGAATGGCCTCAGTAATGCATGACAATTGATTCGCAAACTAAAGATTTTGAAATGGTAAAAAGCTGACATCTAATCGTAAACAAGCACGACAGCATTATTGTCCAGAAATTACTTTGAGAAGAAGCTTAAACTCTTACCTTAAAAAATGCAACAGAAACATGTTTTAGTATCATTTTGCTTCAGTTAGACCACTTCCAATTCATTTCTGGCACCTTCATCGTTTCCTTTGTCAAGTAACACTAGGCTCTCCACATAGTTATAAAAAGTTCTTCATATCTAGGAAAAACTCTTAACCTGTTGGTTGTTTAACTTCTGCGAAGCTAAGATTCTATCCAAATCAAACCCAATCAGTGCTTCTCCATTATTCCTGAAACCCATCACCCTGGAAGGTTCTCCACATTGTTCACCAACAGTAGCTAACTTCATCCATATGATTCTACCACACCGTATTCTTTCATCAACCATATATCAGACTGATAATCAGCATTCCTATGCTGATGAATAACTGCAATTGATGTTTCTTCAAATACTTGAATAGATAAATCAAATAAATGATGAAAAACATTTGTTATGCGTTTTGGCAGTGGAATCTCATGAAAGGCCTCATCACTCACATAAAACTTCAAGATTAATTTCCTTTGCTGCTGCCTATAAATATTTATCTTGTCAGCAACGATCCAATGCAACGCACCATTCAGAAAAGATGAAGTGGCAAATTTATAAACAAAATAATTGGGAGTAATGCGAGTGATATCCTTCCAGGAATTCAAATCGACAGAGTAAAGCTCAGCCCTAACTTCATTTTTAGGTTTAAAACCCAGGTTCAGGATTCTTAACACTTTGCAATCATGGGTTCTTGAATCAAATCCACAGCCAAGGAAAGCTATAAAAGCCCCACCTAAAATGGAATCAGGAAGTGATAGCGATTTTCTAATAAATGGGTTCCAAAGAATGACTTTGCAGTCCCGGAATCTACCAACAAGACAGATTACGCCATTGCAAGAACCAGCTACACGAAAGTAATCACCAGGGTGGAAGGGGGCCACGAGTAACATGTCTGTCTTCAAATCTGTGTTATCAAAACGCAAATAATATGGTTGGTTGTCGTACATGGCCCATAGAAAATAGCGACGAGTGTTATATGAGGAGAAGGAGCAATTGAAATTGTAGCTTTTAATCAGAGACTCCCATGACTTGCAGACACAGATACATCGCAAGATCGACTTGATTGGTAACCTGCACAAGATTTCTGCTATCACATCCTCAGGAAAATATCCACACTTCATATTTTTGCTTCTGATTGATATACTTTTTTGTTCTGCTTCCACCATTTCATTTGTTTCTGTCTCAGAGTGTAGGCTTTGTAAATTGACGGCCAGGGTTGGTTTCAGGCTAGATAAATCTCTAAAAATTAATCTTTTTATGCCTAATTGCTAGGATATTTAAAAGTTAAGAGATTGATAACCAACTTTTAGATTTGTATGCTTAACTGTATTATCAACTTTATTTGGAACAAAGTGATAATTAGAAGGAATGATTTGTAAATGTAAGAGTTCATTTACTTGGTAAAACATAAGGGTTAGAATTGAATTGGAATGAAAGATTCCAACTAATAATAGGGAAAATAATCAAATTTATTCTAAATTATAGGTCAATTATTAATTTCATCCTAATTTTAAAGTTGTATCAATTTGTTTTTCCAACTTTTCAAATCTATCCAAATAACATTGAGTTTGTGCGACGTGGCATAAGAGTGGCTGACATGACAAAAAAAATAATAAAAAACTTAATCAATTCTATCCTCAACTATAGACCAATTATCAAGTTAATCCTAATTTGACCAAAAATTTTTACACTTTAAAATCACTTTTAAGAACAAAATATTTTTTTTAAATAAATTTGACCAATAATTTTCGCACTTTAAAATCACTTTTAAGAACAAATATTTTTTTTTTCTAAATGATTTCAAAATAATGGAATGATTTTTTGTACTCAAAAAATTTTATAAATTAAATAAACATATTGGATTTCAAAAATATCTAGACTCTAATAATAAAAAAAAAGATTAAGAGTTTAATTGTATCAAAATAAACTTCAATGAGATAATTAAATTTTAAAAATAATTTAAGAATTTTTTATACTTTTTACCGCACCACAAATCAAGTTTTAAAAAATATTAAATCACACATTTGATTAATATAAATATAAAAATTATAAATATAAAATATTAATATAACATTTGATTTAAAAATATTTAAATATTAACAAATTTTTTTTAAAATTTATAAATAAAACATATAAATTAATAAAAATATATATTAAATGTTTGAATAAAAAATATTTATCAAAAATAAATAATTTTTTAAAAATTATAATAATATTTTTTATAAATAACTATCTTAAAAATATTTAATAATAGATAATTATAATATTAATTTTTAATATATAAGATAATTCTAAAGTTAATTATAAATTTCACAACTTTAAATTTTTCAAATTATTAGCTAAAGAAAGAAAATTTTCAATGTGTTACGATTTTTTTTTAGTTTTTACTGGGATTAGTTATAGAAAAAAATTATAAAATTTGGTATTTTCTAATTCTATGATGAATTTTCACTTTTAATAAATTAATTTTTAAAAATTTAAATTAATAACAATTTTATCATGTGACATGTTTAATCAACAAAATATCTAAAATAGGTTGAACCGTTAGAATTTAGTGGACTCTCGATACCGATAGTATAGATAAAAAAAAAAAAGTTACAAAAAATATAATGAAAACATTGAAAATTTTTTCCTTCAGCTAAAATTTTTTTGAAAAAATTTCATAAAAATATTTATTTTATGAACATATATCTTCATAAAATATATTTCAAATTTTTGTGATAACTTTTGTAGAAAAAATCAAATCTTACTAATGATTTTTTTTGGTCTAGGTTTCCACTTTTTAACCAATATCCCACCACACTAATGAGGTGGATTTGATTATTTGTGGAACTAATTGAAATATATTATGTATTTTAATGCTTTATTTATATCGTATATTTAATCTCTTTGGTGCTTTGCTTTGTTTATTTTAGAAGTATGTCACATGTAAACTCTTTTTTGAGATTTATTTTTCTTCACTACTTTCATATATTTTTAATACCTTTGATGTAATAAACATATTTACAACTTAACACTTGGTTTTATCATAATTTTTATTTGGATTTAACATTCACTTAAATACTAATTGTTAATATTTTAAATTATTTTTTTAGACATGCCAATAGCTTCTTTTTTTTTCAATTGATTATCGTTTTATTTATTGGATAATGGGTTTGACCATATCATTATTTTGTAAGTTGGTGCATGGTACGATAAACTCTTGAGCTTCAACTTCTCGCGCGCAAGCAGACTGCAAGTTAATCGCGCTATATATTATTCGTGATTATATGCATTTTGTTTTCTATGATTACAAAAGAAATCACATTCTGGGGTTAAGTGCGGTTAGTCAATTTTACACTTTATTTCAGTTTAGGTATTAAATTTTAATTTATTTTTTTTTAACTCAATTTTGATTTTATTTTGAAGATGATACTATCAAAAATTTTTAATTAGTCTTTCAAAATTTTCTCCAAAACTCTTTAATTCTTAAAAATTTTAATTTTTTAATTTAATCCACAAATTTCAAAAATTTTAAAAAATTTACTTGTGCTAGCATTTAAATGAGAATAACTGTTTTATAATTGCAATAATTTGAACTTAAAATATTATTTAAATGAGAACAATCCGTAACTAATTTAATTTGATTTTACAGTTTGAACTTAAAACGTTGTTTAAATGAGAATAGTCCTTTAGTGGCTAATTGCGACCATTGTTGATAAAATATATTATGATTATTATTTGATTTAACATTTTGATCATAATCGAATTTCTTTATTAAGTTACATTAATATTTATAATTTTAAATAAAATTAAAATTATAGGATGTGTTGTTAATTTATAAAATTAATTTTTATGTATTTTACCAAAAAAATTATATTTATAATTAATATTATATTAAATTTTTAAGTGTTTAACTTATAATACAAGTGATTTGTGTTTAATTAATACAAATTTAAATAACACATTGTTTGGGCTCAAAAATGTATAGAACGGGCTCAAGTACTTTTTAATTGTTTTAAGAAATGGGTCTTGTGAGCCTCTTCATAGTCATACAGTGATTGGGAAGAAGAAACAAGTTTTCACTGTCAGCTCAGGGTGACAGCTGAGCTGATAGCAGGAGTAACAACAAGTTATAGACCCTTCTAACTTACCTGAAGTGAATCAAACAAGAGCTTGATTTCACCGGAAAATTTGATCACCGGGATCAAATAAATAAATAAAAAGACAGAGGGTTTGAAAAAGAGAATTAAATAATATTATTGACTTGTGTCAAATGTTGGAGAGCTTAACAATGCTGAAATTCTAACTCTTATAAGCTCTAGATCCCAACCATAAGGAAATAAATAAAAGAAAACATCCTAATCTAGCTTAAGGAAATAATCAACATAAAATACTTACCTAATCTAAACTAAGGAAACAAATCATGATCAAAATATTCCTAAATAAGACTATGGTAATAATCTACTTTTAAAGTAACATAAGGACTTGATAAAATTAACAGCTATCCACTATGTTGCCTTTTTTTTTCACTCATAGCTATCTGGACGGGCTTTTCCACCAATAGCACGGTTCACTGGATTCTCTCTAGCAGCAAATTGGGTCTGCAGGATGGTGAGCCCATCTCTCAAAGCAAAGCAGACCTAGGGAGAGCCTATGGGAAAAATGGGTCATTTGGGCTTGGTTCCAACACACATACTGTATTATACGTGACAAATTCATATATACATATATATATATATATAACCGTGTTGAAACCGTGTGGCCGCTCCATAAAAGGACCAGCTTTCTATATATATATATGCTGCAGATATAGCATTACATGTACGCCCAGCACATCTCCCCTTTACATCGTGAGAGTTGCGTGCTAATTATGCTTGATTCAAAGAAAACATATCACAGCTGATATGAAAATTTTCATCAATAGGTGCAAAGAGAACATTGGTGGTAACCACACCTTAGCTATTGATTATATATTAAGTTTTTTTATATTTCATATGCATGCTTACACTACATATGATTGAAGAATCTCATTATATTAATCAAACTTTAATTAATCATCATTAGATAAGAAATGTAGAGAATTATCAAGCACGCATTATTAGCTTTATAAAGGCTCCAAAAATAGCATATGTAGGAGTGTTTCACCCTTAAAATAGTTAGAGATTGAATTAATTGCTTTTTTTCTTTTTTTCATCCCTGTATTTAGTATTATAAAAGTTTCGTCTATTCCAAAGTTAGGCAGGATAGACCAATAAGAAAGACAACTTTTTCAGCGTCTATTTAATTTTTTTAATATATAAGACTCAAATTAATGATATTTTAACATCTAAATGAAGTTTTAATCATTTAGTTACTTAACTTTGGCATATCAAATATTTTTTGTTAAGATTATGAAATTATGAGCAAATTTTTACTCAAATTGAGCCTTTTTAGAAAAAATTCTTCAAAGCATTAAAAAGTATTGAAAATAAACCAGAAAGATATTCAAAAATACATGAATTAAGTGATTTTTATTGAACTATTTGAGTGCAAAAACCAACAATTGCAAGATACAATGCGTAAACATCATGATTTTTGTTATCATAGTACTTGAAACGTTGATTATGCATAACACATGCTTACTAATTAAGCTCAAGGCACAGGAGCCTTGATAATTTTGCCATGCAAAATGATCTTCCTCTTCACTTCAATCTTGAATTCAGCACTCTCTTGAAGAAGAGAAACGCTATCACCAACTCTGATGTCGTTCTTGCGGATGAATTGAACCCAACCCTTGTCGAAAACAGGCTTAGGATAGAGCCCTTTCTGTCTCTTGCTGCAGCGAAACACCAAAGATTCCTTCATGCTCTTGTACTTCACCTTCAAATCAACAAAATGCTTCCCTCCTTCAAACGCTGGAAGATGCTTCAAAGAGTCAGTCGGAACCGCCAATCTTACTCTAACATCAGTTTCAGACAGTTCTTCTTTGTGAAAGATGAGCTTATTCACTGCTTCCATGTCTAATTTCTATTTCTCTGTGAGCTCTGTTAGCTATACATAGCAAGTGTGATGCTTATAACACATGGTCAATGTCTATCCGCTGTTTATAATCTACTGCTGTAAGAAACGAAAGATTGGATTTGTATGAGCATAATTCGCACGAAAAGTCGAGCAGCTTTCGAAATTTTCTTTCTTTCATTTCTTTTCTTTTTTGCGGACTACAGTTTTACTAGAGATTGGATTTGAACGACAGAAGTCGCACGAAAAATTTCGAGCAGCTTTCGAAATCTTCTATCCATTCATTTGTTTATTTTCTGCAGACTACCATTTTATTAGAGATTGGGTTTTGATGACAGTAGTCGTAAGAGAAAAGAAAAGCAACTTTCGAAATTTTCTTTCTTCCAATTCGTTTCTATTTTTACAGATTACCATTTCTGAATATAAACTGTGCGCGAACAAAAAGAAGGCAGACTAAGCTCTTCAGCTTCAACTTCTCGCGCGATTAAACTTTAGGTTTGGCGCACGGGCTACCGGATAGTATACATGCTCATGCTGTATCCAGGCCTATCAGATATATAACAGCTGATTTGTAACCAAAGAAATCAACATTGCGTTATCAATGTATTATTTTATCTAGTTTTTTAGCGTCTAGAATGACCCATCTATTTTCAACTGTTAAATGATTGACAAATAATTTTAACTTTAATGTGTTTGATATTTATATGGAGATCATATGACCTAAATATTGATAGACTGTATAATAAAATAATTCTTTTTTAAATCAACTACGGTAAAATTCGAATCCTACACTTTAAATGTCTTTAAAAAGAAATTACTACTTAACTATTTTCTTATTGCTTTAAATTTATCATTCATTAATTGGAAAAAATGTATTGATTACACTTGAATTGAACAATCAAAATTTTGATCACATAACATTATATATACATATTGATTTTTTTTTAAAGTAAAAATATTTAACAAATTCTTTTCTGCGGAGTACATATTTTTTTATTATAAATTATGTGCATAAAACATAACAGAATAGACTCTTTTGCCTCAAGTTTTAGCTCGAGTCAACAGCAAGCTCAGCACGATATTGACCAGATTACAGAAATGTTGTATTCATCCAGGCTCAGTTTAACGGGTAAGTAAATTCTGCGATGTATATCGCAAGGTGAAGATCGCACGAACTCTTCTGCGGGGTGTGAGAGCAGGAGGGATAAGAGGTGCATAGGTGCAAGCATTTATGTCCTTGGGACCCTTAGGTGGACTACTTACTTATATTTTCCATTTTAGGATCAAATACTTGGTTAGAAAATTTGGACACATCAGTTGACTGAGTCTTCATTTTGGAAACTTCCTAGTTACCTACCAATAAAAATGTAAGACATCGAATATACAAATTTTTCTTTTTTTAAAAAAAAATATAGAAAGTCATCGGAGGTAAACGTTGGCAGTCCTCTCCTTTTAAATTGAAAATAGCAGAATTCGAACACTACACCTTAAAATGTCTTTTAAGAGAAATTATAACTTAATTACTCTCTCACTGACGTAGTATATACAAATTTAGTACATCGAGAAGTTTCAATTTTATGAAATTTATACTTAAAATCATCCATCTCATACACATCTTGGTAGGGTTCAACATTTAGGATACTTGCAGAAAAAAAATTAACATAACTATGAAAAACAACAACAGGCATTGCTGTTTAACTCATGGAGATGCAAAACAGTAAGCATTGCGGCTTAGCTTGGTTGAATTTTCTCACTTGAAGCTGAACAATAAATTTAGGGTACACTACAATAATATACTTAACTTCTCACGGCATATTGTTGAAACAAATAATGGTTTGAATAATTTGATCAAAAAAAAAAAATTATGGTTTGAATTGTTTACCTTTGCTTCCAGGGGTTGACCATGAGGGTAGCATGAAAAATAAATTTTAAATTTAACCTATATATATATATCCTCAATAATTCTTATATTTATAAATTAACTCCTATATTTATAAATTTTAAATGGAGCCCTGATATTCCGTAATCTATATTTAAAAAAAAAAAAACTATTTCTTCGTGTCTGTGTCCTTCTATTCCATATCCCCAATTCCTGTGTTTGTGCTGCAAAGTCTCTAATAAAAACTGAAGATAGGCCAATGGCTTGTTCATCAAAATTCATATGGTACCAAATACCAATCATATGTGTATGTCCCTGCCTGCAAACATAGCTAGCTAATATAATTTTGAAATGCCTAACGTGGAACCTATTATTTAAATTTACAAACGTTGGCAATTGGCGAAAAAAGGTTGAACAAAAATAAAAACAACATCCTTAGAGGAACTTACCCTTTTTACAACAAATTTCTAGCTGAAGGTTTCTCCTGGTAAATATGGGACATAGGGTTACCCCTTCTGTACCATCACTCCATGGCGTTCCACTCTATGCTGGCATTACAAATGCACTAAATAGTAACATTTAAGTAGGCAACATTGGCTTAATGTTATTCTATATAATTGCAGAGGATAGAATTGACTAAAACAGATACAGCATACCTGTCGAATCTCAATAGCAACATTCCCAGTTAACATGCTATTTTTATGCTCTACTACAATCGCATATAACTGATTGATTTTTTTATTTTATTTTTTTTATTTTTACTTTTTATGATAAAGAAATGTTTTTGAGGTTATGAGCTTATGATTATACCTGGAAGGAGACAGAGTCCCTAGCAGTGATGGCTAATATGTCAGCACAAAAAAACAACTCCAGGGCATGTAGCTGTGATCTTATATCTTCAATAACATCAAATCCTGTCTTAGTTGAGTTGAAATTGAATCTTTCTGTGCAGTACCATTTGCAGTTAAGTAATTGAGTCATCACATCCCTCAAAATTTAAAAATTTAAGATGTACACATGTCATGTACCCTAACAAAACAATCATGAAAACGCATTCTCAAAAGCTTATTTATCTCGAATATTAGCTATTGATATATTAATAAAAACAACAAAAAAAAATAAAAGACAATCCAAATCTTCTATTCATGATTAAATAGAAGGTGTAGTAAAGACAGACAGACAGACTCGCATAGCACAACCAAAAGCCAATAAAAAAAAGGGGCAAAAAAACAAACAACAACAACATAAGGAGACCCAAAAACACCCAGAAATAAAGCTTTGACCCAGTGATAGCTAGCAGTACTTATACATCTAACTGACATGCTGCATCAGCTTACTAGCCAGCAGCAGCAGCCCTCCTCGTCAATAAAGAAGAAAATCCTCCACATCACACCAGTTGCCGGTGCCTGGTTCGCGTCTGTAAGCTCGAACTTGAATCCCAGCCCCAGGATTGTTTTTCAGTGTGTAGAAGTGCACTTCATCACCTTCACAGAGACCTTTGGCCACTACAAACGGATGCCAATCGGACTTTGTGAAATATGGCTTTGAATATGGAATAGCCCGCCGAACGGATAGGTGAAATGGCCAGGCATTGCCATGTCTATCGAGCGAAGTGAAGGCCCTGGAATTTGAATGGGGTGCACCATAAATTGGATATTTTTGAAGGACTTCCTCCGGGACATTCAACTGATGCGTTATATGAGTTGCTCGAAGTTGTTTCTTTCTAAATATCCGGACGGCGTTTGGATTATCGTTTGGATCATCCCACACAAAATAATCGGCCATTTCTTTTTTTTTTTTTCTTGCAAAGTTAATGAGCTCTGCTTGTGCTTTGGAAAACAGAGCTTGATTGGGATACTGCAGAAGAAAGAACTACACTTCATATTTATAGCTGGAGCTACTCACTAAGCAAGTAGATGCATGCATTTCGTTATTACCATTTTGGACGAACAAAAATCGCACCAAAAGTTGCGCAGCTTTCGAAATCTTCTATTTTTCATTTCTCTTCTGCAATCTTACTAGAGATTGGGTTTGAACGTCGACAGAAGTCGCGCGAAAAGTTTTGAGCAGCTTTCGAAATCTTCTTCCCTTTCATTTCTTTTCTTTCGTGCAGACTACTATTTTATTAGAGATTGGGTGGGGAGAATGAAAAGAGCAACTTTCGAAATTGTCTTTCTTCCATATCGTTTCTATTTTTCTAGATTACCATATAAACTGTGTGCATACAAAAAGATGGCAGAATAAGCTTTTCAGCTTCAATTTCTCTCGCGAGTAAACTTCAGGTTTAGCGCACTGTCTACCAGATAGTATACATTTTCATGCTGTATCCAAGCCTATCCTGGTTTGTAACAAAAGAAATCAACACTTGTTATCAGTGTATTATTTTATTTAGTTTTTTAGCCTCTAGAACGGCTTATCTATTTCAGGTGTATTACACTCAGCTGTTAAATGATTGACAAATAATTTTAATTTTATGTGTTTGATATTTGGGACTTATTAGTGACAAATCACTCATTAATTGGACAGCATGTATTACACTTGAATTAGACAATCAAAATCTTGATCACGTAAATATTTATATATATATTGATTATTTTTAAAGATAAAAAAAAAATCAACAAATGATTATTTCTTGTTGATGAGACGTGACCAATTCTTCTCTGCAGATTACGTATTTATTTATGTGCATAAAACATAGCAGAACATACTCTCAAGTTTTAGCTCGAGTCAACAGCATGCTCAGCGCGCTATCAACCAGATTATAGAAATGTTGTATCCATCCGGGCTTAGCTTAATTTGTAAGTAAACTCTTCAGTGTATATCGCAAGGTGAAGATCGCACGAACTCTTCTGTGCGATGCGAGACCAGAGGGGATCAGTAGTGTAGAGCTCCAAGCATTTGTAGCTCCCTGGTAGGGATTATGCATTGATATCCTTGGGACCCTTAAGTGGACTACTAATATTTTCTGTTTTAGGATCAAATACTTTGATTTTGAATTGGAAACATTGGTTGACTGAGAAAAATTCCCACTCACAAAATATAACATCCAAAGTACATAAGAAAGTTATAATTTTTAAAAATCCCTATTTTCCTACCAATAAAAATGTAACTCCTACGTACATATTGCAAATTTAATACATTTTCCCCAGAATTATGAAATTCAGTATATTTGTTCAGCAACTTTGACACCCTTTTCTTAGACCGGCCAGTGTGGTGAAATCATCATCCTATTCTGCATATCCATTGGAAGCCCCACTTGAATCTCTTCTCTTTACTGAATGATTGCTGTCATTGCTACTGCTACTATTCTTGACCGTCTTATAGCATTCCTTGATCATAGACTCAATAGTTTCTAGCAACTGATCTCCATATTTGCTTACCTTTGCCCTGATTGAAGCCAAAATATATATCATATATTAAGAACTCAGCATATAATATACCGCATTACTTGCAACACTTACTTTCCAATGCCATTGATCTAAAGTAGTTCATGCTTTGTTCTGGGAATTCTTTTGTTTAGGTGCTGCAACGTGGCATTACTAAACCGACAAAGGGAAATAGAAACTCCTCAGGAAATGCTTGACAAAAATAAAATTCTGAAAAAAGAACATAAATTCAGAAAGCCAATAGGCAAATATTCTAAAAGTCAGTATGATAGATCAATCTTTAAATGATTTCCCTTTCCATCCATTTTCCTAGAAACTAATTTCCAAATAAAATAACAACTGAAAGAAAAAAGGTTAAAAAAGGAACCAGCCAGCAGCTCACCCAAATATGTGGCATGCCATAACCCTCTCCCCAACTTCTTTGACAAGAAGTGTTCAGAGCATCCATAAAGCAGAGTAGAGTCTGGCAGATACATTAAAGGAAATGAAATTAGGGAGATACCTTATCAATTGGAGGATTGCCAATGTGGAAAATGATATACAAATTCAAATCATACCAAGTCAACTTCAGGCTGAGGTTGTGCAGGAGTGTCAACTTGCGGAGGACTTTGCTTTCCAGATGTCTGCAAACCTTTTGCTGGTATTTCATCATATTTGCCTTGTTTAGAAGCTTTTACAGTTGAAGGGGATCTGCAAAGTACACAAGATTTCTGTATGAATGCCATAGTTGTGCATGTCAAGTCAGCAAACAAAGATTAAAAAGATAACCCCTGCAAAAAATTTACAGAGTCGTAATATCTGGAAAAGGCAAACTAAATGCTTAAGAGTTTTATCCAGACTTTAGGTCCATGGCATTTTAGCCAACTTCTGTCAATGGTGAACTTCAGTACCACAACCAAAATAATTTATAGTTATCTAAATGGACCAGTTTAATGCAAACTCCAGCATTTGTGGTCAATTTATAAGCTTTTGGTAAAGATATTTATTCTATTGGTATATAATGGCCAATCAGGAGGCTTATATATGGAGCTTAATCCTAAATACAAGTCAGATGAACTGAAGTGGAAGTTGGCTATACTTCATCTGGGCTTGACAGTTACATGAATCTTTGGAAGAGCCAATTTCCATTCCCAATTAACTGTTGAGATAATTGCTCCAATGAAAGATACAAAATGTCATAATAAAGAATTGTATAAAAAAGTGATTTGAAGCTTTTCTGATAAATGAAGTCTCAAGCAAATATAAGAATGTGCAAGGTCAACAAGAAACCGAGTCACAGTAATCAAATATAGGACTCATAATAAGGAGGCTAAACCTTAAAATGATAGTCTGCCTGCCAGAGCATAAATTGTAAGCTTTGGATTCATTCACCTAAAATAAAAATCATCATAAAGAAATTGGTTTCTTTTCTTATACATGTATGTCCTTTTTTACATTAATAATCACAGAATCGCGTTCTCAACTGTTTATCTAAAAGGAATTGAAAGGCCGAAAAACAACTAAAACAACTACAAGTACCTTCAGTACTGATGATACAGATCCATAGACATCACTTTCTTAGTATCCTCCACAAGAAAATCATCAGTGACAAGATAGCACAATATTTATTGTGTTTAACCGAGCACAATTTCTGAACTTGCAGGAAACTGTGGAAAAGAATATTTACATTAAGTTCTAAAATTTTGCATTTGTTTCTATTTCTGGTCAACAAACTTCACAAAAAGAACATTCCTTTTATGTATATGTTTTGTTACTCATATTCAAACGTGAGGACAAATAAGCAACGAGTAAAATAATCGTAAAGAAATTGGTTTCTTTTCTTTCACATAGATGTTCTTTTTTACATTAATAATCACAGAATTGCATTCTCAACTGCTTATCTGCAAGGAATTGAAAGGGAGAATAACAACTAAAACAACTACAATTACCTTCGGTACTGATGATACAGATCCATAGACATCATTTTCTTAACACCCCCACAAGAAAATCGTCTGTGACAAGATGGCGCAATATTTATTGAGTTTAGCCCAGCATAATTTCTGAACTTGCGAGCAACTGTGGAAAAGAATAATTACAGCCTTTTATACAGACTACTGATGGTCCAAGAGTTAAGAAAAAAAAAAAAGGATTTGTTTCTATCTCTAGTCAATAAAATTGACAAAAAGAACATTCCTTTTATATGTATTTTTTACTGCTCATATTCAAACGTGAGGACAAATGAGCAACAGGTACTTGTCAAAACCCAAATCAGATACCAGTGCTATATATGCATAAAAAGAAACTATTATAGACCAAAAGATTTTACAGTCATCTTTTAAAAAACATCTTGAACCTTTAAGAATTACACAACACAGGCCATAATTAAAAAGTTCAAAAGAAAAATTTACACCTTTGAACCTCACACACCAGAAAAGCAAATTATATATATATGAACATCAAGCGAAACATATGTATAAAGCGAAAGAGAGTGTACTTGGCATCAAACCAAAACAAAGAATTAATCAAGAAAGAATATATCAAGAATTCTAGTGTCAAACAAACACAAACATTGCAAAATTAAAAATCACAAAAATTATATTGTTAAACCCAGTAATTTAAAAAAGAATTAATCAAGAATTCAACTTTTTTATGGGAACGATTACGAAGATAAAAATTCTGACCTTTTCGAGATGAATAGAGTGAAGCTTCCCGGTCCGAAATTGAGGAGGAATAAGAGGAGCAGCGGTTGTCGGCCTGCGGCTTTGGTGGTGGCAGAGGAGGCGTTGGAGCAGCGGACGAGCAGATAAAAAGTAACGGTTCGATTCATTGTGGTGTGGGGAAGAGATGCCACAGCCCACAAATGAAATAACAGAAGAAAAAGAGAAACTCAATATTTTCAGCAGGGAAAAGGTCAAAATTGGACCCTACTAAGACCACATTCGACTACAATAATTTTTTTATGGGAAAAGGTTTTTTTTTTTGGATAATGCTTAGTGTCTGGAGTAGACATAGCTATTAATCATTTACCTTTTTCTCCTCTATTTTTTTAATTACATTATTAAAAATTAAAAATTTTAAAAATTTATTTACAGACGGTAAATATTTAAATCCTTACACAAATTCATCGGCATGCACTTTAAGATTTTAATTTAAAAAAAATATTAATTAATACATGAAGTAATATCAAAACGTATCACTACTTTATTTTTTCTTTTGCCTTTAAGGTTTATAATGAGGCACACATTTGCTCTTAGGTATTTACTAAGATCAATTAAATTCAAATTTTATGATTTATTATAATCTAAGCCCTTCAATTATGTGAGGAAAAGCAATAATTTTAGTCTTAAAAGTTATAATATTTTTACAAAATTTAACCATTAATCAATATTTCGTTAAACTTAACATAATAAGCATACATGACTGTGTATTTGTCATCATTTTATGTCAAAACTCTGTCCCATCAACTTTTCATATCATCCCAAGCAGAGACAACCAACAACAAACAGTGATACTGGCGTTTCAATCAAACTAAGCTAATATTCCACATGACTGCCACCATGCCTTCTCCACCATCGCCACCTCCTTTAACCTCCCTCCATTTCTCCCTCTCTACAATTGCCCCTTTCTTAGTTCATCCCCAACATGAAGTTGGAAAAGGTATTGATTTGATTGAGAAGAAAAGAACAAACAAAAAACTTGCCACCATTGACGTAGATGTAAAAAGAACAAAGAAAAAAAGTTCTTTTTATTTCCCGGCCCTATTTCAAAGAAATCAACGTTTAGCATCTGCAAATTTGTATACTTATACATACAAATTCTATACTATTAATGAAAAGTAGATTACTTCTAATCAAGATTTTTTTCCCCTCAAACATAACATAAGTGGTGCTACTTGTAAAACCAACTATATGCATATTTGGCTTATCTAAGGAGCAATGGTGCAACTTGTAAAACCAACTATGATAAAATTAAAACTAAAAATAATTTACAAAAAAAACCAACTATGATAAAATTAAAACTAAAAACAATTTATAAAAATATTTTTTATCTTTATATTTATGTATTTTATTATTACTATCTTTTTGAACTTTTTCATTTTTTATATTTTTATTTCAAAATGCATATTTTAAACTAAATTTATACAATTTTTAAATATTGAAAATATTTTATTAATAAGAAAATTAAAATTTCATATTGGTTTCTATTATTTTTTATTGAAATTATGGGAACAATTTTAATAATTTTATAATTTTTTGTTAGGGTGTAATGGATGTTAAATTTGGTGTGTTTTGTGTATGTTCTGTATTGTTATCATACTTGTTTACAAACTCAAATAATTTTTAATCCTCATGCACTTTCGCAAGTCTAGATTTCCTAATAAGTGGCATCAAAGCTGTCTACAATTATTTGAGATTTTATTATTGGCAACATTAAGATTTGAAATAGAGAAATTATATCGCAATATAACTTGTAGCACGTGATAAGTATTTGTGTAAGTATTATTAACACACAAATGGATGCATGAAGCATTGGTTGGAGAAGGAGAAATTGATATCTACAATGACCAATGAGAAGATGGAGGTAAAATGAATATGAGATAAAGAATCGTTTTTCATATATTAATCAATGAGTAGTACAAGGTTTATATATACATGTAAAGGTTACAACAAAACTAAAAAAAATAGAAAAGAAAAGTAATAAGATATAATAAGATATAATAAAGATATGACAAAGTGTTGTACAACAGAAAAGTAGTGATATGATGTGAGTGGAGTAGCTGATGGTTCAACATATGTGACTGGAATAACTGGTAGAAAAGATTTGGGATAGTGGAGAATGCAATACAACACATCACAACACTTTGGCACAGCAGAGAATGTGGTATAACATATAGTCTATCTAACATCCCCCTACAAGTTCTTGGTTGGATGGAGAGGTAGCTGAGAACGAAGAGAGAAAAACCGAGCCATCGATAAGGGCTTGGTGAAGATATCTGCCAATTGATTTGCAGTAGAGAGAAATCAAACAGAAATTACTCCATTTGCAACTTGTTCCCGAATAAAGTGATAATCCAGTTCTAGGACAACATCACAACAAGCCTAGGAAAACCTTATAAAAACCTTTACAAATAAATCAAGAACCAGAATCTATGGGCTACGTACAACTCTAGTCAACACTATCAAAGACTCTAAATCAGTGGCAGACTACTTGCGAGAAATCAAAACCATTACAGATGAACTAGCACTCGCTAGATCTCCTCTTGGTGATGATGAAATGGTGATAAAAATTCTTACTAGCCTTGGACCTGAATACAAAGAAATTAGTGCAGCTATACATGCTCATGACAACACAATCACATATGAGGAATTGTTTGATAAACTTGCTGACCATGAAACCTTTTTAAAATATAAAGCCAATAAGAAGGAATTTGTTAATATCACAGCACAATACACTAAACGGTCTCATAATGCCAACAAATTCAAAGGAGGTAATTTTAACAACACCACCAACAGAAACAAGAAATATTTCTCTCAAGGTAGCGGTCTGCACCATACCAACACTCAACAAGGCTACTACAACATAAACAATCTTAGCTTTAATCCCAGCTGGCGTTCATCTTCCTCTCATCCTAATGGAGGCAAAATTTAATGTCAAATTTATAACAAGTTTGGTCACTCAGCTAAGATTTGTCGGTCCTACATGCTTTCTGAACCTCAAGCCCATCTCTCAATTCACCCTCAAACTACACCAACAGCAGATTGGCTCATGGATTCTGGAGCTTCCCATCACAATACCTCTAACCTGCAAAATTTGTCCATTCATTCAAAATACAATGGCAATGATGACATTGTTGTTGGCAATGATAACAACATTCCCATCACACATACAAGTTCTGTCATACTCAGTACCCCCTATAAATCATTTACCCTTAACAATGTACTATGTGCACCTCACATCACAAGTAATTTGATTTCTGTTTCCCAATTCTGTAACACTACTTCTAACTCTATTGAATTCTTTCCATCTTATTTTGTGGTGAAGGATTTGAGCACGGGGGTAACTCTCATCCGAGACCGGAATAAAGGGAATCTCTACGAGTGGCCAACCTCTATTCCAACATCTTCTCAAATTTAACTTCACCATGCATCTACCAAAAATACCACATCACATCCTACCATATCTCTTTGGCATCAACGCTTAAGCCACCCCAACAAACATGTCCTGCATTACATTATTTCATCTTCTTGTTTACCTATTGCTCTAAAAAGTCTTATAAATCCTTGTACTTCTTGTTTTGGAATAAGAGTCATAAATTATCATTTGGTATATCTTCTCTTCATAGCTCACATCCATTGGAGTTAATTTACACAAATGCATCATTTCTTTTGATAATTTTAAATATTATGTTATATTTGTTGATCACTTCACTAAATACACATGGTTCTATCCCCTTAGACAGAAATCTGATGTTACTAGTGTATTTGCCCAGTTCAAGACTCTTGTTGAGTGATATTTTTAGCTTCCCTTTGTTACCTTATACTCTGATGGTGGTGGAGAATACCAAGGCTTAAATCATTACCTTTGTCAATATGGAATACAACATCTTTATTCTCCTCCTTACACTCTTCAACATGTCGCTACTGCAGAAAGATGACATCATCATATCCTTGAAACAACCCTTACACTCTTGCATCAAGCCTCTCTTCCACTTAAATTTTGTACTTTCGCATGTCAAACTGTTGCTTACCTCATAAATCGTATGCTAACTCCTATTCTTCAACAACAATCTCCCTTTAAAACACCCTTTCATGAGAAACCAAACTATAAAACACTTAAAGTGTTTGGATGCCTTTGCTTCCCTTGGCTAAAACCATACACACATCACAAGCTAGAATCCAAATCTCGATTGTGTGTTTTTCTTGGCTACTTTACCTCCCATCACTGTTATAAATGTCTTGACCCAACCACATCCCGTGTCTACCTCTCTTGTCATATTTTCTTTATTGAAACCACTTTTCCCTTTCAATCAGTGTGCTTGTAAACTCCAAAAGTTACTAAAGTCACTTCCTCTACTTGGATGTTTCCTTCAGATGATGCTCACTCTGACTTGCCAAAATCTGATGCCTTCACATCTCCTACCCCCTCTTCACCATCACTTGACTCCATCATACCAGCAACACCAGTGCCCATAATCTTGCCCACATCAATTCCTTCAAACTCTATTTTAGTAGATTCCTCAACTACAGCCTCAGATAGTGCAGCCTCCCAGCCAACATCTTCCACTCAGGTTAGTACTCCACCTCCTCGTCCTACTATTGTTATTATATCGCAAAAAAATATTCACAAACCCAAGAAGATTTTTTATTATCTTGCTACATCTGCTCCCCTTAAGCCATCTATACTCACTCAAGCCCAAAAGCATGCTCAATGGCGACATGCCATGAAAGATGAATTTGATGCACTTGTCAATAATCACACATGGGACTTAGTCCCCTTTTGTAACACCCAAAATATAGTTGGTTGTAAATGGATTTACAGGATCAAATGTAAACCTGATGGGACGATAAATCGGTACAAGGCTTGCTTAGTTGCAAAAGGCTTTACTCAGAGACCAGGCATTGATTTTTACTCTACCTTCAGCTCGGTAATCAAGCATACAATGGTTCATATAATCTTATCCATTACCACTCAGTTTGCATGACCAGTATGCCAATTGGATGTCAATAATGCCTTTCTCCAAGGCCACCTTAAAGATGAAGTTTACATGCACCAACCCCCGGGTTTTGTGCATCCCTAATTTCAGAATCATGTATGTCGACTTAGAAAGGCTATTTATGGTCTTCGTCTGGCCCCACGAGCTTGGCATAAAGAACTGAAACAATTTCTTGTTTCTTATGGCTTTGTCAACTCTTAATCAGATGCATCTCTCTTCATTCTTTCAGCTGGACAGTCACTACTTTTTCTACTGGTCTACGTTGATGATATCATCATCACTGGAAATAACACAAGCCTTCTTAATCAAGTCATTCAATCTCTAGCTTACCGGTTCTCTCTAAAAGATCTTGGAGACCTTCATTTTTTTCTTAGAGTCGAAGTCCTACATAAAAAAGATGGTTTTGTTCTCTCTCAATATAAATATATTGATGGCCTTCTTCACAAACACAACATGAGTAATGCCAAAGGAGTTTATAGTCCTCTCTCCACCACACATAAATTATGCTTACAAGATGGGTCACCCTCGACAGATCCCTCATAATATAGACAAGTGATTGGTGCACTTCAATATCTCTCTTTAACAAGGCCATATATCTTTTATGCAGTAAATTGGTTATCACAATTCATCCTTTGCCCCACTGCCTCTTATTGGTCTGTTGCCAAGCGTGTTCTTCGTTACCTCAAACAAACCATTACTTATGGCCTTCTTCTTCAACACTCCTCCTCCATGACTCTCCATGCCTTTTTTGATACTGACTAGGCTGGCAATGCAGAGGACAGCACCTCTACTTCAGCCTATGTTACTTTTCTTAGGGAAAATCCCGTTAGCTGGTCATCTAAAAAGCAATGCATAGTGGCTCGTTCATCAACAGAGGTTGAATATCGAGTTGTTGCGGCCACTATTGCTGAACTAAATTGGCTACAAAATCTCCTTCAAGAACTTCACTTCCATCATTCCACACCACCAACAGTTTACTTTGACAATGTTGGCACCACTTATTTATGTAAAAATCCAGTGTTCCATAGTCGTATGAAGCACATCAAGCTTGACTTCCATTTTTTTCACTCTTAAGTTCAAAACAAGCAACTTCGTGTCATTCATGTTCATTCTACGGACCAGCTAGTTGACTCACTCACTAAGCCTTTTAGCCGCTATCAGCATCAGACTCATTGTCTCAAGATTGGCGTCGTTGACACTACGCTTATCTTGCGGGGGCATAATAGAGCACCAAATCAGCCGAAATCATAGCTCAATTACAGTTCACTAGTCAACTAATTATGAATTTGATTTTTGTACCAAATATAGAACCTAAAATTACTCTTCCTTATCATCAACTCTGTATATATATATCTCCTTTGTATAATGAATAAATATACAACTCTTATTATAAACTGCTTACTTTATAGCTCAAATAGGAAATCTCCAATATCATAGTGCAGATCAACGGAATCCTGTTGTTAAATGGAGGCGTCCCGTTTTTAGCTGGACTAAGTGTAATAGTGATGCTGCCCTGTTTGAGCAGTCCCACAGTATGGGTGTTGGTATAGTGTTTTGTGATCATGAAGATTAAGTTGTAGCTACTCAAACTATGGTGTATCCCAACTTCTAAGGTTCAACTTTGATGGGTGAAGCTTTTGGTTTAAAGGAGGCTCTTAGCTGGATTAAACAGAGAGTGATGTGGTATGTTGAAGTGGAGACAAATGCTCTAAGCCTGGTGCAATTGCTTCATGTTGATGAGTCAGATAATTTCCCTGTTGGGTTGATTATTGAGGATTGTAAGATTTTATTAAAAGAAGTTGAGCATTGTTCAGTTTCTTATGTTCGTCGGTCAGCGAATAATGTGGCTCATGTGTTAGCCAAAGCCGCTTATTCTTTGTCTGGTCTTCAATGTTGGAAGCATATTCCTCCCTCTTTTCTTGTTTCTGGTTTAGTTGAAGATGAGCAATAAATTCCTATTTTTAGCCTAAAAAAAATTAAACAATTATACATATTACAGTTCGAACTCAAAACATCATTTAAATGAGAATAATCTTAGCAGTTGATTCTAATAATCATTGGTAATACATATTATTATTATTATTATTTAACCTTTTTATTATAATGGAACTTCTTTATTAGATTACATTAATATTAATATTTATAAATAAAATCAAAGCGTAAGATATATAGTTAATTTGTAAAAATAATTTTTATATATTTTACAAGAAGCCCATATTTATAATATTAAATTCAATTTTTAAATATTTAACTTATGATTTACATTTAATTAATAAAAAATTAATTAATAGATACTATATTATATGTGACAGATTCATGTATACATGTATCTAAAGAAAATTAAAACCCTGTACACTTGTGGTCCACTCCAGAAAAGGACCAGCTTTTTAATTTTCCCAAGCATGACGTGTATATGCTGTAGATATAGCATTACAGGTACCTCGACCAGCATATCTCCTTTTACACCGTGAGAGTTGCGCGCCAATTATGCTTGATGCAAAGAAAACGTATCAAAGCTTTGACAAGAGAAATTTCATAAATAGGTGCAAAGAAAACATTGGTAGCAACCACAACTTAACTATTGATTATATATAAATTCGTTATATTAATTTCATCTGCGCATGCCTAACTACATACGATTGATGAATCTCATCAGATTAATCAAACCTTAATTAGATAAGATATGTTTTATAAAGGCTCCAAAAACAGCAAACATAGGAAATTTTCACCATTAGAGATTGAAATAATGACAATTTAATATCATAAATTAAGTAGCTACTTAATCTTTGGTATATCGAATATATATATATATATATTTTGGAGGCTATAAAATTATGTACAAATACGAATTCAAAAAGATATTCGCAACTATATGAATTGGTCATGCCATTTTTTTATAATCAATAATTTCTATTGTACGATTTGCGTGGAAATTCCAACTATTGCAAGGTACAACAGTGCTTAAACATCATGATTTTTGTTATCATGGTAATTGAACATTGATTATGCATAACATCTATGCTTACTAATTAAGCTTAAGGCACAGGAGCCTTGATAACTTTGCCATGCAAAATGATCTTCCTCTTCACTTCAATCTTGAAATCAGCACCCTCTTGAAGAAGAGAAATGCTATCACCAGCTCTGATGTTGTTCTCTCGGATGAATTGAACCCAACCATTGTCGAAAACAGGCTTAGGATAGAGCCCTTTCTGTCTCTTGCTGCAGCGAAATACCAAAGGTTCCTTCATGCTCTTGTACTTCACCTTCAAATCAACAAAATGCTTCCCTTCTTCAAACGCT